>JAJOOF010025677.1:0-13324 GCA_029582545.1 Solanum lignicaule
TTTGAATCTTTATAATGATCATCAATGGTGAACTCTTGTTTTTATAATTTTAAAGATTTGAAATTTCTATTTGAGAACATGATATTGTACACTTTTTTTATTTTTCTATTCCTCTTCTCGTCGAGTTTTTGGATAAAAATAGTGAAACATGGGCAAAAACTATTTAAAAACAGTTATTTAAATGAAAATTTAAAAAAAAAGAAGAATAAAAAAAAAAGAGGAGGAAGAGAAAGAATGACATAGAAACAGACGACAAAGAAGAAGAAAAAAAAAGAGAAGGAAGAGAAAAAGGCCAGAGAAAGAGGCAAAGGAAGATAAATAATTTTTAAATTGTTATATTTAGTTAGAAAAATTATATTGCCATAGATGGTAAATATTTTTTTAATATTACATATTTATGTGATTTACCCATTATTGAATATGTTAAAACTCAATCCAACCCAATTTTTATAATTTTTAATTGTTTTATTTGTTCTTTAAAAATATTTAGTACCTAATAACCTTATTTGTTTTCTTTATGATGGTTATATATAACATATCAAATTAAAAATAGTTCTTTAAAAATATTTTGATAAAAATTTATGAGTCAATTTGGGTATATATCAACCCAATTTTTAATGAATTGGGTTGAAATGAGTTGAGCTATAAAATGGGTGGGTCACTTAAGTGGGTTAGGTGGGTTGAATTTGATTTTACCACTCCTAATTGGGCTAAAGCCAAAAATATTCAGCTTTAATCACAATGGGCTCAAATTCAATAGACATTAGGAGTCAATATCGTTGGCTCAAATTCAATAGATATTTCTTTGGCCCAATATCCCGGTACTGATTTCTTCTCCTTTCTATTGATTGTAGTAATGTATTTTATTGAATTTGCTTCGTTCATAATGTTAAGTTATAAAATAGTTGGTATGAGCCTAGACTTTAACTTATTATACACATTAATTATTACCATAATTTTATTTTATATAGGTATTGTTGTCAAATACCTTTGTATATCATAGTTGTATATTTTGTATATCTTGTGTATATTTTGTATATCATAGGTGTATATTTTGTATATCTTGTGTATATTATGTATATCATAGGTGTATATTTTGTATATATTGTGTATATTATTTGAAAGGAAGCTCTACCATTACCGTCATAATTTACTAAGAATATATAAAAAGAACACCATATAATTAAGGACACAATATTATTATATATTAATGATATTAAATCAACTATTACAATATTTATTACAAAAACTAAATAAATAAAATTACTCAACCGCGATTTCACTATAATCGCGGCGACAAATGGGACATGTCATCTCCCGATCCATCCAAGTTGATATACAATTCTTGTGATAGATGTGATTGCATGGGAGTACACATGCACGGTTGGTTTTCCTAAATTCCGAGAGGCAAATTTGACAGGTATTGTCGTTGAAACAAATACCGTCTAACTCGGAGTAAGGTATATATGGAAATTGGTCAACTGTTTTTTGACCTGTGGTTTGAATTGGACGAGTTTTAACTTGTCTAATAAAGAATTCGACTAGCTTATAAGTTAAAAAAAGAAGAATAATCCCACCCCAAACTTCTAAAATTAGAGATGCTGGATCTCTTCCATTGAGCTTTGTGATTGGATGTGGCATTTGCCTGGTTGACATGATAAGCAAAGTTTTGAGAAGAAGTTGATTGAAGATTGTAGTTGCTAGGGAGAAATTAAAGATGATTTGAAAGTGTTTTATAACTAAGTTAATAATTAGGTAGTGCCATTTTATAGACAAAAGAAGATAAAAGAAAGAAGAAAAGTGAACTCTTACTACACATACAAAAATCTAACAAATTAACTAGTGAAACCTTGTCCATTAATTAACAAATATTGTTTGTTCATAAATATAATGATTTTGAAGTTTTCATGTTTCAAGGGATAGGTGTTAGTTTGACCTTTGCTTAAGAATAGAACATAGTATAATTTTTAGTGAAAATATACTTTAAGTCATCATGTTGTGCACACAAATGAAATTTTAAATCCTTGATTTATTGAAACAATTATATGGAAGACTTTACTCAAAGTTTTTTAACTACTTCTAGGTCGACATTAATTGTTATCTAGCTCTTTTTTCAATTGAGGATTTTTATCATTTTTCAATTATTATTATTATTATTTTAATTAATTAATAGAAGCAACGGATTTGCTATAATGGCATCAAGGGATCGGTCCCTTCAAAATGAAACTCCAAAAGGTCAGTTAAAACACGAATTTGTTTGGCCCAATTCTTACCTATCTATATTTTAGATCATGATTTATGTTTCTAATACTAGTGGACAATGATAAAATGTTGTCCAGATTTAGCATACAGGAAAGTTTGATGAGTCATGCAATATGATCTCTAGATCCGTACTGCAAATGTATCATTTACAAATCAACATTCACTGAATGATTTGACGGTACTTCCAAAGGTGAACAATACTACTGCAATCTGTACAAATATCTTACAACATTATATGAAAATCCATGTAAAACAAAGTCTGCGCTTACTGGAGTATCTCATCTTTTAAAACTATTTTATCTCACAATATGCTAATTGTAACATGTCTTCATTGTATAAGCATTCAGTCATTTTTTATTAACTCATTACTATAATGTAATTGACATAGGTGTATCACTAACAACAAACTACAAGCATGGTACTACATTACTTTCATATGTATTCTCACTATCTTTTCCTATTATCGATAATTAATATATGTATATTATACAGGGTCGCCCAGAACCGACAAATACTTACTTCCTTCACTCTCAGAAGTACATCCACATCAGGATTTCTCATCTCCGTTCCAATGGATGAAGAAGTGGTATCTATTGGCTCACAGCAAGATGTCAGTACAATGTTTCTCCTTCATTTCATATCCAAATCTACTAGAATAATTCTCATCCTTATCTTCCTCCAAACACAGGGCCAAACATTTACAATTGAGGCAACAATAACCCATTTAGATCACTCGTACCTGTCCTAGACTATCATAAAAAAAACTGAATTTCTTTTGGGCTTTAGACCCAATTTCACCTGTCCTAAAACCAGCAAAACATTACTAAAAATAAATGGGCTTTTGGCCCAATTACAACATAAACAAAAAACTGGAAATTTAGTGGGCTTTTGACCCATTTCCGTGACTGTATACAGTGTATACCGTTGCTGTATATTCTGCATATTTCGCGTATACTGCTGTATACGGAGTGTATACAGCCTTTCATTTCGCTCTGAACACTTGTATTTCAGCTTCCGGGGACCTGTTCTTCGGCTGACTCGAAAGGAGGGATTTGAGCCTCTATGACTCTCTCGAAATGCGAGGAAAAAGGAGTGTTTATGATGAGCTCACATGCAAACAGGCAAAATCAAAAGAAAAGGAATTAGCATAGTATAGGATTCAACATCTTAGCATAATATTTGAATCACAAGTAAGCTGAATAGATGAGACAATCCACGTAGTTAATCATCAAATAACCCAATTGATTTTGGAAGGTGGGACCACTCTAATTAAGAGAAGAACATGAACATTTTATTTATTTATTTTTAGATAAAACAAGGGCTACTGTATGAATATGCAAATGTATGGATTTAGCAAAATAGAAGGGACTATAGGCACATATATGACAAGCTTTTAATGAGTAGAAGATAGGCATTTTAGAGATGATCAATTAACAATTAAAACATGAATGAATAAATGAGGACAGAACTTAATACTTCTCATAATCTAATAATACAAAGCATATATCAATAATAATAAATAAAAGAAAATAGTATTGCCAAACACTTTAAGTTCAAATTAATGACATGAATGACTCTAGAGTTCTCATGAGTGCGTAGGCAGCGAAAGAAAAGCTAAGACTCCTTAGATTGGACTAAGAATGAGACTCAATCAGCTATGTAAAAGATTCGGACTTCAACAAACTTAAACATGGACAATTTTTGATAAATGCACAAAAGGGTACCCACGAACAGATGCATTTTCACTTAGTTGGAAATGGTGTCATGGGTTTCAAAATGTGACCCAGGTAGCTAAGAAAATCTGAATCATTAGAAGGATCTTATATCTATAACTCAACTGCGAATTTTGGACCAAAACAGCCAGCAAAACGAAAACATAGAAACGGTTGTCACTCAAGTAGTAAGGCAACAAAGAGATCCATCCAATAAATAGAGGAAGCCAAGCCATTGGAATGAAAATGCGATTACACTAACAATGACAAACTAGAAGAAGAACATTAGACATATTAGGCATGCTAATTACAACAAGACAATCATATGATTCGAAACAATATGAAAACCAATCTTAAACAGCTATAAATAAGATTTACATTTAACTAAGACAATGAAATCAATAGCATGATGATCAGTTAGAAATTCCAACCAAGTAGACTTTCGAACAAAAGCATGGAACAAGGATGAAGCCAAAGAGATCAACAACAGACTCGGAATCAAACAAGACGTGAATGAATGAGGGGAGAAGTATTACCTTTTTCTGGGCAGCGAACTTGACGAAACGAGCTAACCAGTGAAATGAGACTCCGATAAACAGCAGCAAAGTGTCGAGTTCGAAAAAGAAACGGAAAGTTGAGTACTCTATATCTTGTTAATTTCAGCAATTCATAACTGGTTCTTAAGCTTTGAGTGCTAGCATCAATGGAGGAACTCACATATGAGGGAGAAGTCAATACAGAGAAAAGAGAAGAGAGAAAACTGTATTTCTGAATAAGACTTCACAAAATGATTACATACATGTACATGTGTATTTATAACACCTAACAAGTTCATGACTAACTGAATAACAAACTGACAGTTTTAACAAACTACAACTAACCAATCAAAATGAATTAACATGACAAATTAATATGACTAACTATACTAACTGCATACGTATAAATACATTCTTAATACCCCCCACCCCCCCAAGTGGGATGGGAGGCTTCACAGCCAACTTGGACATTATGCAAGATTGTCGAACACCAGTGAGAGCTTTGGTGAGGAGGTCAGTCAGCTGGTCTGTGGTAACAACATGATGTAGAGAAATATGGCCATATTGCAGTTTGTCTCAAATAAAATGACAATCGACTTCGATATGTTTAGTCCTTTCATGAAAGACGGGATTTCTTGCAATGTGAATGGCAGATTGACTGTCACAATGTACTGCAATAGGTTTGGAGGAAGGAACATCTAATTCTCGTAAAAGTCTATCCACCCAAACAAGTTCACCAACCACCTTAACGACCTGTATTCTGCCTCTGCCGAAGATAAGGAAATAGTTTCTTGTTTCTTAGACTTCTAACTGATAGGTGTTTTCCCCAAAAGTACAATGTAACCAGAGACAGACCTTCTAGAATCAGGACAGCTTGCCCAGTCCGAATCACAATAGGCATGAACTGAGTAGTTTGGGGCTGAAGACATAAAGATGCCTAAGGTTGGATCATTCTTGAGGTATTTGAGTAAGTGATAAACTGCTTGCAGGTGGGGCTCTCTGGGATCCTACATGAACTGACTTAAGTGTTGGACACCATAAGCTATGTCTGATCTGGTGTTGACAAGGAAATTCAACTTGCATACTAGTTTTCAATATAATGTAGGATTATACAGAACAGTGCCTTCTTTGGCTTTCAGTTTAACATTTGGATCAAGTGGAGAAGAGAAGCTGGAGTACTGGAGACAACCATATTCCTTGAGTAAATCTAAGACAAACTTCCTTTGGGACATTATGACCCTCCCTCTCCATACAATATCTCCAGGCCCAAAAAATAATGAAGTTTACCAAGATCCTTAATTTTGAAGGTGTCATGAAGGAACTACTTGAGTTGATGAATTTCTAATGGATTAGTCCTAGTGATGATCACATCTACATATACAGCCACAAAAATAGAAGAATGATTGGATTTCTTCAGAAATAAGGAATAGACACTCATGGAGTGGGTGTAACCCTTTGAAAATAGAGCCTCTGATAGCTTCTCATACCACTGTCTGCTGGCCTGTTTCAAGCTATAAAGTGACTTGTTCAATTTACATACTATAGTGGAACCAATTACCTCAAGACCAAGAGGCAAGTCCATGTAAACCTCCTCATGGAGGTCTCCATGTAAGAAGGCATTATTAACATCTAACTGGAAAATGTCCCAGCCTCTCTTCACTGCAGTAGCAACCAAAGCTCTTACTGTTGTCATTTTAACAACAGGGGAGAAGGTCTCAGTATAGTCTATGCCTGCTTGTTGAGTATACCCCTTTACTACCAATCGTGCCTTATATATCTCCACACTACCATCAACTTTATGTTTGACTTTGTACACCCATTTACAATCAATAGTTTTCTTCCCAATTGGCAAAGGAACCAGATCCCAAGTTTTATTGTTGTGAAGGGACTCAAATTCTTGTGTCATTGCAGCTTTCCAAGCAGGATAAAGTGCTTTTATCCTACTTCTTCATAAGATGACGGTTCACTGTCATGACATACATTTTAAATAAGTAACTGACTATTGAGACTCAAGGTTTCAGGAGCAACATGGTTATTATTTGAGAAGATGGCATTTAGTGGCATGATGGGAGGTTGCAATGTGGGAGCAAGGTCTGCTGTACTGGTAGTTTTGTGTGAGGGTAAGGAATAGAAATAATCATTTAAATGCTTAGGTACTTGGTGGTTTCTATGTGATCTTCTAACTGTGTCTCCTGGTTCTGGAAGCAAAGGGAAAGACAATTCCTGAGTTAAAAGAGGCTCGATGATGTCATTATTATTAGGCAGTAGTGATATAGGTTGAGATAAAATGTTATCAGTAGTATCACAGTCTACAACATCATATGCATTAGTGTGTGGTTGTATGAAAGGAAACATTTTCATGAAAAACCACATCTCTAGAAACATGTATCTTTTTTGTAGTTAGACACAGTACCTTGTATCCTTTTGTCCCAAAGGGGTATCCTACAAACACATGGGGGTTTGTTCTTAGTTCAAATTTATCTCTATTCACCTTAGGAATAGTAGGGTAGCAAAGGCAACCAAAGCTCCTAAGGTAAGAATAGTTTGGTGGTTTCTTATATAGGACTTCTAAAGGGCATTTATTATTCAGATAAGATGTAGGAAGTCTGTTTATAAGATGTGTAGCAGTCAATACACACTCCCCCAATATTTTAAAGGTAATTTGGATTGGAAAAGAAGGGCTCTAGCAGTTTCAAGGAGATATTTATGCTTTCTCTCCACCACACTGTTTTGTTGTGGTGTGTATGGGCAGGTTTTTTGATGAATTATGCCCTTTGACTGGAAAATGAGAGTGCTTCATTGCTAGTGAATTCAAGCCCATTGTCTGTCCTAATGTTTTTGAGAGAGGTAGAAAACTGGTTTTCAATCATGGTGACAAAAGCTTTTATAGTCTGTAATGCATTACTTTTGCAGCTCAAAAGGTGAGTCCATGTGGATCTGCTATGGTCATCCACCATAGTAAGAAAATACTTATAATTATCATGAGTAGATACATGATAGGGACCCCATAAATCTACATGAAGAAGCTCAAAAATCTTGCCTGTGGTTTTGGTACTTTGAGGGAAAGGTAACCTGGTTTGTCTAGCCATAGGACAGACAGTGCATAGAAAAGGTTGTTTCTGGGAAAATTTGGCTGGTATGGATGGTATAGCCCTCATTTTGACAAAAGGTACATGGCACAGTCTAGTGTGTCATAATAGATCTTTATTAGTTTCAAAAGACAAAGAGGAATTCACAGAATGTAACTCATTTTTATTAATTGAAAGGGAGTTTACAGAATCCATTACAACAGTTTGCATACTACTAGAATTGGAGTTGAAAGAATTGAAAGATTTTTCAGTTACAACAGTTTGCAGACTACTAGAATCAGGATTGAAAAAATTGAAAGATTTTCCAGGTAAGCAGTGCTTGGAGTCAATTGTCAAGCATCTTGAACATAGAAAATAGAGTCCATATTTGCTGCTACCAATCACCTGAGGCCTCTTCAGTGAAGGGGCCTGATACAAGCAAAAGGCATCAGTAAAGGACATAACACCTTTGAGATTTGCCACTAAGGAATGGACTGAAATCAAATTGTATTTAAAAGATGGTTCAAACAAAACATTTTGCAAAATGATGTTAGGTGTAAGTACTACATCACCAGTTTGTGTAACTTCCACTTTATATCCATTAGGGAGTGAAACAAGTAAATGGTATGGTAGGGTCTTAGGATTTGATAATGAGGCTTGGTTAAAAGTCATATGATTGGAAGCTCCTGAGTCTATAATCCACAAGTCAGCCTTTGATTTAAAATGTATACATGAAGGTTTCTCAAAATCTACAGAAGAGGTGTAGACCACAATACCTGCAAAGTTTACTGCTCCACTTGCAAGATTGGAGAAGTTGGAGCCCTCACTGCCTTGAAAATGTTGAAGCAGGTTTATCACATGCCCATATTGTTTCTTATTGAGACTTAGAGAGGTTGTTCTTCTTTGCTATCATTTTCACCCTTCCCAGACATTTCATCACCAGAAGTCCCATGAGCATGAGCATTTGCTGCAATCCTGTTGTTGTTGTTTTTGTTAGGCCTAGAATTATTGTGCCTCTGATTGTTCCTATTATAACTTGCATTTTGAGTACTGGAGGACTGAGAATTATCCAGGGGATATCCATGCAGCTTGTAGTATTTGTTAACAGTGTGTCCTGGACGTTTACAATATTCACAAATCAGGTTCCCCTTGCTTTGGTTGCCATTCCCTGTGGAGTAATTTGTCTTAAAGTTCCTTGGGTTAGAAGAGCATGCATTAATAGAGACAGAGTCCATTAACATCTGGCCTCTAGGCTTAAACTCTCTTTGTTTCTCTTCCTGTATCAGTATTGAAAAAGCTTGTGCCATTTAGGGCAGGGGATTCATCATAAGAACATTGCCTCGGACGACAATGTAGACTTCATTCAGACCCATTAAAAACTGAATTATACGCCTATCTTGTTCAGCTTTGTGTGTGCTATCCTTGGCACCACAAACACAAACACAAGTACATTGAGCTTTGGCGATCAAATTGTTAAGTTCTTCCCACAACTTCTTCATCTTGGTGTAGTAGGAATTGATGTCCAACACACCTTGATTCAGGTTATTGATCTCCTTTTGAAGTTGAAACAATTTCGCACCATTGGCCTGGTCATAACGATCCTCCAACTCTTTGCACAATTCGACTGAATCATTAACGTACTTAACACTGTATGCGATCTCTTTGGCAAGAGAATTCAGAATCCAAGACGTCACCATGTCATCGCATCTCTGCCAAAGACGCAATTGGGGAGAATTTTCAACAGGCTTCTTACAATCTCCAATAACAAATCCCAATTTGTTCTTCACAGAAAGAGATCGGAGGATGCTTTTCTCCAGGATTGATAGCCCTCTCCATCAAAAGGAACGAGAACAATCAATGATCCAGGGTTATCAGAGGGATGTACATAAAAAGGATCACTCGTATCAATGTAAGTAGATCCAACAGTAGCAATTGCAGGTATCGAAGCAGCAACAGTATTAGGTATTGTGAGTTTAATAGAAGAAGTAAACGAAGAGAAACTAACAAATTAACAATAGCTAATAATTGCTAGAAAGCTGAGAAACATAGAGGGAGCTAGAGATACCGATGATAAGCTCTGATACCATGTTAATTCAACAATTCATAATTGATTCTCAAGCTTTGAGTTCTAGCATCAATGGAGGAACTCACATGTGAGGGAGAAGTCAATACAGAGAAAAGAGGAGATAGAAAACTGTATTTCTGAATAAGACTTCACAAAATGATTACATACATGTACATGTGTATTTATAACACCTAACAAGTTCATGACTAACTGAATAACAAACTGACAGTTCTAACAAACTACAACTAACCAATCAAAATGAATTAACATGACTACTTAATATGACTAACTATACTAACTGCATACATATAAATACATTCTTAATATATCTCACTTGTCAAAATTTGGGTCTATTTTTGCTTCCAAAATCTGTGTATTTCTATCTATCCTTTCCTTTATATCGACTGAAATTCCCCCAAGTTCTACTTCGTTTTCCTATCTATATTCTATAATTGCATTTTTCTCTCTAATACTAGTTCTTTTTCCCCAACCTCTCGAACCCTAAACATTGAAGATTTAGGCTGGAAATGGGGAGGGAAGAATTGGGTGATTCCAAAATTTCTCCCGAGAATACGGCTGACCAGCTATCAATTGTACCAATTCAAATGGCAAGAAAATCGCAACCGCTTGATCTTGAGAGCAGGACATAATCGAAAGGTGGAAAATTTTAGAGGGAGAGATGACACGCGCGATGCTTGCTCACTGCGTTGGATTCGGGTTCGCTGGGCTGCTGCTCGTGATTTTCCTGTTGGAGCTACTGGGTTTCGTTTTGGAGTCGTATTTGGTTGGATTTGCTGCTCGTTGTTGTTGTATTGTATGTTGTAATGGGAATTGAGAGTGGGCTGGGGGAATATTTTGTTGAATTGGAAATTGGAAAGATGGGTTGATGGGTCTGAAAATTTTGAAATAAAAGGCCCAAAAACTGATTTTACAAAGAGCAACTTTCACATATAGCAAACATAAAAATCATATTTGTATACTATAACTATAGTTTGCATGATTGCGCCATAGCAAACATAAATATGTATATTTCGTTATACATATACAAAAGAAAGCAGTTGTATAATTTCGCTATACATAGACAAAATAAAGCAGTTGTATAATTTGCTTTGGTATACATATACAAAAGATCAATTGTATAATCTGTGTTTGTATAAAGTGAGAAAGAGAGAAAGACAAAAGAAAACTGGGTAGAGGAAGATCGTATTTGTATAATCATAAGTGTATAGGACGAAAATATATGCATTGCATTTGTATATACAATTTTCTCTCGCTTTATACAAACACAAACGCAATGTATACATTTGTGTTTGTATAAAGTGAGAGAGGCAAGTGAGCGAGTGAGATTTGGGAGAGTGGCGAGCGAGATCTGGGAGAGGGGGAAACAAAAATATATGTATATATACAATTTTCTCTCGCTTTATACAAACACAAACGCATTTTATACATTTACGTTTGTATAAAAGCGAGAGAGGCGAGGGAGAGAACAAGAGTGGCGAGCGAGATTCACCAGTAGAGAGGCGAAATAGCAACCGTTTGCTATGAGGTACAATTAAATCAAACTATGGTTATAACATTTAATTTGAATTAATAGTTTGCTATTATATACAATTTTCCCTTTTACAAATAACTTTAAAGGGGAATTAAAATTACAATAAAGGGCTACACTTGAATTGAGAATTTGGCCTAATTGATTGCAATTATAGTCATTGAATTAAGGACTTAGCCAAATTGAGTTAATTAGTAAATTCGATTAATAATTAAATAGGATAAATTAATATAATTAATTAATGAGCTTCTTAATCTTAACGAAATAAAATAATTAACTTCAATATACACTAATTAATTCAAAAATATTACTCCTATTAATTAACTAAACTAATTTAATATAATATTTACTAAAAAAATAAAATCTTTTGAGACGATTTTTTAACGTTGATAAAATGTACTAATTATATATAAAAAAATATTTTATAAAATGACTAGAATTACCGAAAATAACTAGAGAAAATATTTGATTTTTTTAATAAAACTAATTATTTTAAATCCTTTAAAATTGAAGAAGCTCGACGATTAATCTATATTGTGGAGGTCCAAAATTGGGTCTCAACAACTATTTAGTTTTATTTCACCAAATTCACTTAACTATTATATGTTTTATCAGAAAAATCACATATGCTGAAAAATTCAATTCTCGATGAGCAATATTTTATTGAATTTTTTTATTTATTTAAAGAATCATAATTAAGTGTGATTTTCTGGTGTTTTGTGATTTTTGTGTTTGTAAGATCAAACTAAAATTTGGTGATTTTTGTGTCAAGTGACTTCCGTGAAAGTTGAAAAAAAAAAAAAAACTCTTAGTTATGTGACCATCTATGAAATTTGCCCTCAAATATTTATTTTATATTCCTTTTATTTTAATTTGTTTGACTTGTTTTTTTTTTTTTGTCTATTTAAAAAAAGAATGTCTCTTTTCCTTTTAAGTAATTCTTTAAATTCAACTTTCAACGTAACATTTTCTGATCACAACATTAAAGGGCATTTTGATACATTTGATATATCTTTAATTTAGGTTCACAAAATTCAAAAGTCTTCTAATTTCTTAATCTACGTGTCAAATTAAAATAGATCAAACAAATTAAAATGAATAAAGTAAAAAATAGAAATTAAAGATTGTAGGTGCTAAGGAGAAATTAAAGATGATTTGAAAGTGTTTTATAACTAAGTTAATAATTAGGTAGTGCCATTTAATAGGCAAAAGAAGATAAAATAAAGAAGAAGAGTGAACTCTTACTACACATACAAAAAACTAACAAATTAATTAGTGAAAACCTTGTCCATTAATTAAGAAATCTTGTTAGTTCATAAATATAATGATTTTGAAGTTTTCATATTTCAAGGGATAGGTGTAGTTTGACCTTTGCTTAAGAATAGAACATAGTATAATTTTTAGTGAAAAGATCCTTTAAATCCTTGATTTATTGTAACAATTTTATGGAAGACTTTACTCAAAGTTTTTTTAACTACTTCTAGGTAGACATTAATTGTTATCTATCTCTTTTTTCAATTGAGGATTTTTATCATTTTTTAATTATTATTATTATTATTATATAATTTTAATTAATTAATAATTGCAACCAATTTGCTATAATGGCATCAAGGGATCGGACCCAGATTATCGTGAGTGGCACCCACACTAAACCTTCGGTGGGAGAACCAAAACTACAACCCAAACCAAGTAACTAGAACAAAACTAAAGCAATTAACTAAAGGGATAAGGGTCTGAAAAATACCCCAACTATGGTCGGATTTGCTGTTGCGATACTAAACTTTCATTAGGACCTATTACATACCTATACTATTTAATACCGTATTTTAAACATATATATTTGCCCATACTCAGTCTATGTTAGTTGAGTGTGTCACACGCGCGTTTTAATACATTAAATTTATTAAATTAGTCATTTCGTTCCCAAATAATTAAATCAATTCATTAAATAAACATATTTGAAATGTCAAAAAAATGGGAAATGAATCGTCACTTCACTCTTCACTGTCACTTTGAAAAGCCATTTCGTTCCCAGCTCTCTTTTACTTAGGCCAAAGAAGAACTCAAACATAGCATTTGAAATCGTGTTTCAAAGAAGAACTCAAAGATAGTTGAAATCGTGTTGATAGCGT
>JAJOOF010025678.1:0-16181 GCA_029582545.1 Solanum lignicaule
AACTAAAACCCTAGGCGTAAACTAGGATTACAAAACTGAACCTAATAGTATTAGACCCTTAAAATATTACTAAAAACGAATTAAATCTGATTGGGTAAGGAAAAGACCAAGATACCCCTTACAATTTCCGGTTTTGACTTTCCTTAACTGGGCAGCCTAACTTCAAAAAGCCATATCTCACTCATCCGACCTCGAAACTTATCAAACTCGGCGGAGTTGGAAAGATAATTCAAAGATCTTCCCTACGGTATATGGTAGTACACCTAACTCATTCTGAGCTATGAGTTATGGTCTTTTGAAGTCGACCCAAAACTCATACTTAGCTTAACTTGCAAAATTTCAGATTTTGCTATTTCCAATTTAATTCTTTTTGGAACTCAAGATGCTACATATAATGACCTTAACACTTAAGAAATTTTTAATTCCTTGCAAAAATCTCACTCATTACGAAGAAAGGTTCGGGTCTTAGTTCAAAAAATTTCTGGGGTGTTACACCCACAACCCAATCATGATTTACAAATTCGAATTCATCCATAAATATTGAAAAATTTAAGTTTTTGATGAGTGTTCTTGAAGTGTTGCTTTCGTTCTTGAATTAGGATGGGCTTGATGAGATCTTGAGATAATTTTATCCAGTTTAATAGTTATTTTTATTAGATTCTTGTGTACTTATGTCGGGTATTGATCAAATCTAAGTGAGTTGGGAAGAAATCATTCGATTCTAGGTGAATTAGGGCCAAAAATCGAAGAAAAAAATTCGTCGGAGAGTTCTGGGGATGGGCTAGGACGGCGCGCTCCAGATGCACCAGGGGGGTTGGAACGGCGCCCCATAAGTGCACCAATATCATTTCTCTAAAGTTTAGGGGCGCCAGCCGTGCGCCAGGGTCGCCTACCCCCACCCCTTCTCCGTCGTTTGGCTCGTCTGAGTTACTTCAAAGGGTACCTTTACTCCCCTTTGATTCTAACTACTCTAAACCACTTCTAAACATCGGGGAATCATTCATAACATGAATTCATAATTCAAATTCAAGGTAGAGTTAAGAGTCATGTATTGAGAGTTCTTTTGAGTCTTTTGAGAAAGTCTCTTTGAGTTTTTTTTAGGAGTCTTCTACAATTACTAATAAATTATTTCAAGACTCGAGTAATTGAGTATGAGAATGAGGAGAATCCATTCATGAGTCTACAATATCAGTGATATCCTTGAGTCAAGTCGTTCATGCCTATAAATTCTGCATGAACTCCATAATTTCAGTATATTTGAGAGGAGTAGTATCTTCAAGTTCTAAGTCTTGAGTATTGAGTTCCTAATCCTTGTGAGATTATAGTCATAATCATGGGACTACTACATGTTACCCATGAAGGTCCTTGAATTGATTTGTCCATGCCCATAACTTCAGCATGAACCTTCTGAGCCAAGCATTTTTTTAGATGAGTAGTATCTTTGATTTCTTGAGTTATGGAGTTGTTGAGTTTCGAGTATTGAGTTATATGTATGGTTATTGAAAACTTTGAATTGAGTCTTTCATGTCCATAATTCGGCATGAACCTTATTTTGAGAAGTTTTTTACAATTATTTATAATTTGTATAAAGGCTTGAATAAATGAGTTTGAGGATGAGGAGAGTTGAGTTTCATTTTTTTTAAATGATATATGGGAACTAAGTATTCCCAAGAGTAAATTTTTTTACATTTGAGATAGAGGAAACACCGATTCCAAAAGAGTTCATGAGCATTTTTAAGTACTATCTCTTTCAAGAGAAATATTTTGAGTAATAATCTCAAAGTTGAGAAAGAGGAAATATTTTCTTTAAAACATATGAGCTAAGTTATATTTGGGAGTAGTATTGAGCACCGATATGGGGGAGAGTTCTAACAGCTCACATCCCCCATAAACCATGTAGCCAACGTGGGTAGAAAGGGTTATACTTTTTAGATGATTCCTTATTGCTTTTAAGCATAGACTAGTGATCCACTTAGTTAGTAGTCCTATACCCCGGCAAGGTATAGGATAGTTCTGACAGTGTGGGCTAGACGTTGTATCATCACATAGCTCATAGTGATGGTTGTCGGTTAGAAAAACTCCCACATAGTTATTTCATATTTTTATATACAAACTAAGTTATTATTGTATTTTTCAATATATTGAGTTGTGATCTACTATTTTAAAAGCTTTCCATATATTGCATCTTTTATTGTTGCTTTATATTGAGTTGAGTATCTTATCGTTGAGTTGAACTATGTTTCATTGAGTCGAGTTGAACTATGTTTCATTGAATTGTGTTGAACTATGTTTCTTGGAGTTGAGTATCCTATTCTTGAGGGAAGATTGAGTTGAGTTGAGAGAGTTTAAGAAGAGGTAAGCATGTTTCTTTTCTATCAGTTCAAGCTTATGTTTATGCTTTAGAATTCCCCTTACATGCTCGTACACTCTATGTACTAACGTTATTTATCCTGCTTCATTTCATGATACAGATACAGGTAACTAGGTTCATCAATAGGTGCTTCGTTGATACCACTTACAGTTCGAGTTAGCTTTGGTGAGCCTCCTTTCTTCTGGAGGATTCCATTTACTTTTCAGTTTTGTTAGGATGTCGTGGGTCTTGTCCCGACTTCCATCTTTGTCATTTAGAGGCTTCATAGATAGACAATAGAGTTTGAGAAGTCTGTTTCATTTATTTTGGTAAATGTTTTAAAGACTTGAGTTGCCTATTTCTGGCTAGTTGAATATTCTATTATATTCAGAGTTAATCATTTGAGTTAAATCTTTGTATTTGAGTTCAATGAATTTTATTCAGTTTTAAGCTTTGTATGCTTGAGTTAGTCTTCCGCTTGTAGTCAGCTAGGATGAGGGTTCGCTTGGGGACCAGCAATGGTTCTCGAGTGCCGGCCACGTTTAGGGTGTAGACTCGGGTCATGATAGTTTCAAACTCAATAGAACTGTCAAAACACAAATCTGAGGTCTCCTAGACTCGACATCCATGAAAACCACAAGAAACTAACTCAATGCCTAAAAAGACTAAAACAAACTCGGGACCTCTCAAAAATCAATTAAGACCTCACCTAGGCCCAAATTCATCTCCTAAATCCAACAAAACTCTCAAAATTTTGATCCGAGCATACGAACCCCGAATGTTGACCAAAGTCAATCCAAAGGCTAAATTTTCCACAATTTCATAACTTAGGACCTCAAATCCTCAAAAAGCTCCGAATCAAAAACCGACAACTCTTACGGATTAGATTTCATATTTCGGGACCGATGGAATTGACAGAATTCCATTCCAATGCTCTAAATTCCAAAAGACCCCAAAAACCATTTTTAAGCAAGTTAGTCTTTCAAAAACACAAACTTGCCAAATTCTTAACTTTAACTCAAAGTTCAAAACTAAATTTTCAAAGCTCAATCATAGAAGACTATGGGTCAATATCGAGAGGGTAAAATGATACTTTTACAAGGATTACCAAAAATGACCAACCGGATCATTACAACTTGATTTTGAAATGGAGACTTGAAGCTTGGAAATTCTAGTTCTTGCTTTGGAAGGAAACTTGAGAGAAGAAATCTAATTTGGGGAAGTTATGAGGGAATGAGAAGTCTTAGTAGAATATGTTAAAACGACATAATATAGGAATTAAAAGAGTGGAAAAAAACTCAATTAACTTTGACTTAAAAACTAGCGGAGTCGTCTACGGACCGTACACCACTTTATGATCCATGAAGGTGTCCGTGAAAGTAGAGGAAATCTGAGTCTTGGGGTCAACTTCTACAGAAGCCTCTACGGGTCGTATACCCGTTCACGGGTCATACAAGTGCCCGTGAAGAACAAGATTTCTGAGTTTTGGGGGTTTGGTTCACAGTCCGTGAAAGCTTTCACGGACTGTAGAGTGGTCCGTGAATCCTTTCTTTGGAAATTTTTCCCTACCTAAGCTCTAATCCACTGATCCCTTCACATAGTGGCGGAGACAGATTATCAACTAAGGTGTGTCAAAATATAAAGAAGAAAAATCGTGTAGAATCAAAGGAATGTCAATATGTAGTATATATACACAAAAAAAAATTATCCTAGCTACACAATGTAATTTTTCGCTGAAGGAGTGTCGATCGACACCCCTCAACTATATGTGGCTCTGACACTTCCCTCACGACCCATGGTTCCTTTCGCGGTCAGTAAAAGGGCCAGTGCAAAACCCTATTTCTGCAACTTTTCTGTTTCTTTTGATTTTTCGAGGTCTAATCTGAGTTTAGGAACTTTTGGGGTTATTCTTACATGGATTTGGTTCACTTGTTATGTTTTCTACATTGTTTTCTTCTTTTTTGTACTTGGAATTTGCTTCACTCGAGTCGATGGTCTTTCAGAAACAAACTCTCTACCTTCACAAGATAGTGATAAGGTCTGCATGTAGTCTACCTCTCCAAACCTCACTTATGAGATGAGATTCATTGGATATATTGTTGTTGAACTACCAGAAAAAATAGAAAATATTCTTGTCGAAACAACCATAGGTTAATACACACAATATAACGAAAAAATAGTTAGATACAAAATATCAATTTGTCACTCTCTCTCTAACCCATAAGGAGCCAAAATAAGCAACAAGTAATCCTTACTCTCTCTCCAATAACTAACCAACGGCTCACATTTTCAATTTCATCCACAAAACATCATCCAAATTCTATATCTACCTATTCTCATCCTCATCTTCTTCATTCATTCAACACACACAAACAGAGCCATGGCTTCTTCATCTTCTCTCACTCTTTCTCAAGCTATCTTCTCTCCTTCTCTCCCTCGCCATGGCTCATCTTCTTCGTCTTCTCCTTCTCTCTCTTTCTCCACTTTCTCTGGCCTTAAATCCACCCCTTTCACTTCCTCCCACCGTCGTATTCTTCCTTCCACTACCGTCACTAAACAACAGTTCTCTGTTCGTGCCTCCGCAGCTGTAGAGACTTTGGAGAAAACTGATGCAGCCATTGTTGAGAAATCTGTTAACACTATTCGATTTTTGGCTATTGATGCTGTTGAAAAAGCTAATTCCGGTCATCCGGGTTTACCCATGGGATGTGCTCCAATGGGTCATATATTGTATGATGAAGTAATGAAATATAACCCGAAGAATCCTTACTGGTTTAATCGTGACCGATTTGTTCTATCTGCTGGTCATGGTTGTATGCTGCAATATGCTCTTCTTCATCTTGCTGGTTATGACTCTGTTCAGGTTTGATTCTTCTTCGTTTAACGAGCTCGTGAAAAAAAATTGTGTTTGTTATGTGAATTGTTGAAAATGTTTTCAATCTTAAGGGAAAATAGGATTATGATTTGAGTGTTCGTGTTCATTATGTCTTGCTGATTATAGTTTTTGGTACTAATAATTGATTAGGAAGACGATTTGAAAAGTTTCCGTCAATGGGGAAGCAGAATTCCCGGTCACCCTGAGAATTTTGAGACACCTGGTGTTGAAGTTACCACTGGTTAGTTTACTTTTATATGTGTGTTTAGTTTGATACTATTGATTTGTATATCTGTATCGTTGTGCTATACATTAGGGTCTATATGTTTGATTTGTGAGTCGATATGATTGATTGTAATCTTGTTTTGTATGTTGTTAGGTCCTCTGGGGCAAGGTATTGCCAATGCTGTTGGATTGGCTGTTGCAGAGAAGCACTTGGCTGCTCGGTTCAACAAGCCTGACGCTGAGATTGTTGACCACTATACGTAAGACTGTTTCCTTCACTACAACAAAAACAACTTTTAGCTACAATAAATATGTACATTAATAAAGAGTGCTAAAACCTTTACTGACATTAGTTGGATCCAATGTCGTTATAGGCTTTAGGGACATTTACGAAGAGTGCTAATTGCCGCCAAACATACATATTTAGTGGCAATTAAGCTATTGTTGTTAATCAATTGCCGCCAAAAATCATTTTTGATGTAGTGCTTGCTCCTAAGATCGTTTTTCGTTTTTTATAGTCTAGTTTGACTAATGGCATTGGTTGTTGGCTGTTCAGATATGTTATTCTTGGTGATGGTTGCCAGATGGAGGGTATCTCAAATGAAGTTTGTTCCCTTGCTGGCCATTGGGGACTTGGAAAGCTGATTGCTTTCTATGACGATAATCACATTTCCATTGACGGAGACACAGAAATTGCTTTCACTGAGGATGTCTCTGCTCGTTTCGAGTCTCTAGGATGGCATGTTATCTGGGTGAAGAATGGTAACACAGGTTATGATGAGATTCGTGCAGCTATTAAGGAAGCTAAAGCTGTCAAAGACAAACCTACTATGATCAAGGTCCAATATACACTTGAACTTTATGTTGTGAACATAAAGAAGAAATTCTCAGAAGAACCTAACAAACATTACTTTGACTGTTCTTTTCTCCCGACAGGTAACTACAACGATTGGTTTTGGCTCTCCTAACAAGGCAAACTCTTACAGTGTGCACGGTAGTGCACTTGGAGCAAAGGAAGTCGAGGCAACTAGAAATAACCTGGGATGGCCTTATGAGCCTTTCCATGTGCCTGAAGATGTGAAGAGGTACTATAACATGTTCATTTCGTAGATGTATTTTACCCGTTGCAGTTACTTATGTTGGTATTATGTGCAGCCATTGGAGTCGTCATACACCGGAGGGTGCTGCCCTTGAAACTGAATGGAATGCTAAGTTTGCTGAATATGAGAAGAAGTATGCAGAGGAAGCTGCAGATTTGAAATCCATCATTACTGGTGAACTACCTGCTGGCTGGGAGAAAGCTCTTCCTGTGAGTAATTGTTGCTAAAAACTGATCATTTCTGTATCTTTTGCAATATTGAATTTAGGATCTTTAATCGTTTACTTGTATGTGTCTTGATATCAGACTTACACTCCCGAGAGCCCAGCTGATGCCACGAGAAACTTGTCACAACAAAACCTTAATGCTCTTGCCAAGGTTCTACCTGGTTTCCTTGGTGGTAGTGCTGATCTTGCATCATCAAACATGACTCTTTTGAAAATGTTTGGTGACTTCCAAAAGAACACTCCAGAAGAGCGTAATTTAAGGTTTGGTGTTCGTGAACATGGTATGGGAGCCATATGTAATGGAATTGCTCTACACAGCCTTGGCTTGATCCCCTATTGTGCTACTTTCTTTGTGTTCACTGACTACATGAGAGGAGCCATGAGGATTTCAGCCTTGTCTGAAGCTGGAGTTATTTATGTTATGACTCACGATTCAATTGGTCTAGGAGAAGACGGTCCAACCCATCAACCCATTGAGCACTTGGCAAGTTTCCGTGCCATGCCCAACATTCTGATGTTCCGTCCAGCAGATGGCAATGAGACAGCAGGAGCTTACAAGGTGGCTGTCCTTAAGAGGAAAACACCATCAATCCTTGCCCTCTCTCGGCAAAAGTTGCCACAACTTGCTGGAACTTCTATTGAAGGAGCAGCAAAGGGTGGCTACATTGTATCAGACAATTCATCAGGCAACAAACCTGATGTCATTTTGATCAGTACTGGCTCCGAGTTGGAAATTGCTGTCAAGGCTGCTGAGGAACTAAAGAAAGAAGGAAAGACAGTGAGGGTTGTTTCCTTTGTTTGTTGGGAGCTTTATGATGAACAATCAGCTGAATACAAGGAAAGTGTCCTTCCATCATCTGTTACAGCTAGAGTTAGCATTGAAGCTGGATCAACATTTGGGTGGCAAAAATTTGTTGGCGATAAAGGAAAAGCCATTGGGATTGACGGGTTTGGTGCTAGTGCTCCTGCTGATAAGATATACAAAGAGTTTGGTATTACAGCAGAAGCTGTTGTAGCTGCAGCTAAACAAGTTTCTTAGGCGATGTTCGTTACAATTCTTGGTTGCTTGCCTTGTGGTCTACTGAATGAGATAATGTTCGAGACGACATCAAATGGATAATAAATCTAAGATTAGGATAGAAATTAGGCACATTGATGTACCTAAACTTGTACACTACATATGTTGAGTTTGTAACTTCATTTTGGTTCATTGATAAAGATGTCACTTTCGCCATTAGAGTTTCATGTGTCTCTGGCAATGAGGTTTTTGTTTTCCTTCATTTTAATCCATTTGAGGCATCATTCTGATAAAAAGAAAAAACAATTGAACTTGATGATATCCCACATAGGGCAATTCTACTACAAAATCAAATTGTTCATGTACACATTTTCCTTATACATTTTGGATGGTTGAAAAGGGGTTATCTCCTCTTGAGTTGGGCCTACTATTTGGATATTGGATTATAGCCACTGAAAACAACATAGAAATCTAATCTCTTAAAGGAAATGTGAGTCATTCTAAGCAACAAAATGTGGCCCCTACCAAGGGTTGGATGATGGAGAATTTGGCTGTGGTAGCTAAAATTTCTAGCTCAAAACTGCCTATCCTCATTATCTTCTCCCCTTTTCTTGAGTGATAAATTTGTGAAAGTTATGGGTCCTTCAAACTGCTTTTGTTTGGCCCTTATTTTGTTGGTTTTTCTTTTTGTTTGTTTTAGGCAACTAGTAGGCTGTTAAAGATGCATGGCATCCCTTCTAATTAGGATAATGTTTGTAGCTTTACCAACAAGGATTGTGGTGGAGTAGTAAGTACTCTTTCATCTTTATCCAAAGATTTTGAGTTCGAGTTGCATTTGTTAGGGGGAATTTTATCCTTTAATATGGGACGAATTTGAATTTAGTCTGGCTCTAATACGAATACTAAACACCAAGTCAAAAAAACAAACAAAAAAAACAAGATAGTGTTTATAGATTTAGCATTCTCTTCGTGATTATTTTGCGTGCATGGTATCTCAATTATTTAATTGTCTTATTACTTTTATCAACACATACATAAGATAACTTTATCCACTAAATTTTAAAATAAGTACCGAAGTTTGTTTGCTCTGCAAATTTGATCTTGATATCTCATGATTTTCATTCTTATCCTCTAGACATGAAAGATTGCAAAAATAAATATATAAAAGAGATGTGCTGAATATTTCGTGTGTTTATTCCTCTGTTCAGTACATGTATATATAGCAAAAAATAAAATAAATAAACTACCCAACTATCCTATATATTAGCTACATTAACATAACATATTAGTATTTGTACGGAACTACCCAACTATCTCCTAATTGATAGATACCTTAACTAACCAACTACTATTTACATGGAAGTAAAATGTAAAAAGGAAACTGTAATTTACACATGGAAAAACAAAACTAAAACTAAAAAAATAAAGGCTCGTGTGATTCTGTTTGTATACTTTGTGTTGTGTGAAAAATATAATCTTTTTAACCTTCTTCATTCTTCTTTCTTTGTTTTTCTCTTTACATATGCATTGTTGATGCAAGAGGAGAAGCAAAGGGAGGTCCAGAAAACACCAAAATTTCCCGGTGAATCTTCTTCATCCATTGCTAACAATGGATAGAGATCATTTTCTACTGATTTCAGGGGACAAAAAGGAAATTTTGATAACAAGAAGTCTAATCTTGTTTGCAGACATTGCAAGAAAACAGGACATATATAGCAATGAAAAATGTTATGAGATCCATAGATTTCCAGCTGATTTTAAATTTACTTCCAGCTGATTTTAAATTTACTAAGTCGAGAAACTTTCAAAATTCTGTTAGGAGTAATGCTGTGACTTCTAATGAATTTTTTGGAGATTCTTTCATGACTAGCGCAGAATCAGAGGAGCATGAGAAACTCCTCACACAGGTGCAATTGGCACATGTCATGCAGATGCTTCAACAGGTGAAAAATAAGGATCAAGTCAATAATTCTAATGTCATAGCTTCTATCAATTGTGTTGGTATTACTTTAGCCCCTAATCATTTCTCTCTAAATTCAAATACAGATGAAAAAACAAAATTAAAACTAAAAAATAAAGGCTTGTGTGATTTTGTTTGTATACCTTTTTGTATACTTCGTGTTGTCTGAAAAACATAATTTTTTAACTTCTTCATTCTTCTTTGACACAAAATCATTCTCCAGCTTTTTCATTGATGAGTCACCAATAAATTGAGCAAGGCCACACTATATTTCAATATAAGAAAATGTCATTGGTATTTTTGCTAATATCCCATTTATCATTGATGACTTCTAGGTTATTGGGAGCCAAAACTCCCAATAAATAACTAAGCATATTAAACTTTCCATTATTTTCATATATGTCAACTTCTTTCTTTAGCCAAACAGATGTTAAATAATTAACAGAATTACTATTTAAAAACTGTTATTCGAGGCGAGGGTCTTTCATAAATAGGATTTATACTTTTTAGAAGGTAGAGATAAAATTTATTTATATTCTGTTCTTTTCAAATTTTACCCATGAAGTTACACGGCATATAATGTTATTATACAATTTAAAAAATAAATATCAAAGCTAATGAAGAGAGTAGGGACATAAATCCCTCTCAACAATATAACATGCCCAGTGTAGTCCTTTCCTAAGCATATTGTCCATACCCAGTGTAGTCCTTTCCTAAGCATAAATCCATAATAACTCTGGTTACTTCTTGAACAAATCCATCAAAACATTTTTTGTTTTTTAAGAATATATTGTTATATATAAGTAATCGTGTATAATATACCCCGAAAATTAGCGTATATTATTCTTTCCATTTTAATTTATTTGTTTTACTTTCCTTTTTAATTCATTTGTTAAAAAGAGAATGTGTCTTTCTTTGTTTGATAACTCTTTAATTTCAACCTCCTACGTGACATGTTTAATTTTACACCACAAGATTAAAGGATATTCTGATATGTTCAACTACAAAACTCAAAAAAAAAATACTCTTTTTGTCCCAATTTATGTGACACTTTTCATTTTTCGGGAGCAAACAGTTTAAGTTTGACCAGCAATTTGCACATGAATTCTTCACATTTTTTAAATGAAATTTATATATTTGTAAACTACGTAAAAAGCATTATAAGTCACAATAATTGTAATTCAAAATATTTAAAAGATCTATAAAAAATTTACGGTAAAAAATAGATTTGTTTGAATCTCAAAATTCGAAAAATGTCACATAGCCAATGTGTGTGTATATATATATATATATATATATATATATATATATATAACTAATTCTTCTACATACTTGGTTATATCCTAAAGCTTATAAGCTTGTGCAAAAAAAGTGTCACAAAATTGCAAGAAAAGATACTAGAGAGCATTTAGCCTATATATTAATGTCTTGTACAGAGAGTTTAGGGTTAGAGAGCTTTGATGAGAGAACAATATATCATGATAATCAGAATATTCAAAATCTAAATGATCATGGTGTTAAATCCTTCCCTAGTTGTAACAAAACAATTAGTGTCGACAAAAAAGAAAATAAATCATTTCCACCACCATTATCATCGTTAAACCAAGATGGAAAACCCATTTTCTCCGTAAAGCCAACTAGAAAAGATGGAAGATTGGAGCTTAATGAGGTGAAAATGGATATTCCATCATCGATCATCGTTACTTCTTGTCAACAAGGACGGTTGAGATTGAATCTCATTCCCGAAGAAGGAGGAGAAGATGACGATAATGATAATGATAATGATAACGATGACGATAATGAAGATGTTGTCATGTAGATGAACAATATAACTAGCGGAAGCTTCCAATGGAGTCCAACTATCTAGTATTTCAAAATATCATCTCAAAAGTCATTTGGTAGCGTGTATAAAAATAACATAAATAAAGGAAAACGTTGTAGTTGGTTGAATGAACATAATATATTTTTTCTTTTAGCTTTATAGTTGTATTTAGAATTATATATTTGTACTTCTATAAAGAAATTAATTTACATGATACTTTTTGCTTCTTGAAATTTAAATTATGTAAATTTTGATAAAAATTTTGAAATATTTCTTTTGATCTTATTAACAATAAAGAGAATTACTTACTATATAATTTTTTAAATATTTTGATTTTAACTTTAAAATATTAGGTTGATTTAGCCTTTTTTTTATTAAAAAAAAACACGTAAATTAAGGTGAATGACGATGGAGTACATTAGTTCTATATTCTATAAATATACAATTGTAATCCAAAGACTAAAAATAAACTATATATATATATATAGCTTTGTTAATATTAGAATCTATAAATTTTAGTATTTCTTCCCTTTTATTTTACTTTATCTTTATATTAAAAATAGATTTATATCATTTATTTACTTATTTTAATAAAAAAAAATTAAAAATTATTTTATTTATGTCAATTTATGTGATATAGTTTGACTGAGTATGCAGTTTAAAGTATATGAGAAAACTTTGCGATGTTCTAAATTATCCTTAAAATAAATAAAATTTTAAATATCAAATAAGTGAAACCTAACATGGATAAAATGTTAATATTATCGTTAAATATTTTTTAAATAAAAATACATGTCATGTTTTTTAGATTGACCAAAAAAAGTGTATTATATAAAAAATTCAGCATTAGATAAATCAAAATAGAGAAAATGTTTATTTTCTAATAGTATTCATATTATTAAATAACTACATAAAAAAGTAATTAAATTTAATCTTTTTTAAAAATTAATATAATAAAATAAAGTATTAATAATATTTTTATAAAGAAAATATCAAATTAATAGGAATAAAATAAAATAAAATGAGAATATCCAAAGATATTGCACTAATATAATAAAATAAAGTATTAATAATATTTTTATAAAGAAAATATCAAATTAATAGGAATAAAATAAAATAAAATGAGAATATCCAAAGATATTGCACTAATGTGCATGTGATATGGTTAATGATGTCAGCTATTTTTCATTGGAAAATGAGAAATGGATTATGTGACCCATGAAATTTAGTGCTTTCAAATCCCAAAGTGATAAAATTCATGAACTTCTCCACACCCTCTGTCCGAATAGTTGTCCATAGTATTTACTAAATGGAAAAATCTTTTGGTCGGAGAATTTGATCAGAATTATATTTTATTTTTTAAAATATTTTTATCCTTTTTACTTTAATACCATTTAACTTAAAAATAAAAAAAAAGACCCTCAATTAAATGACTAATTACTTTGAAAAATATAGAACTTTTCATCTACTTCACAATTAATAGGGGTAAAATGGTAAACTCACTATGTCATTAATTGTTTTCTTAATATGTATGTCAATTTAAAAGTGAACAAGTAATTAGAGACAGAGGGAGTAGTTTTTTAATTTTCTGGTCAAATTCTGACCAAATTTTCTGTTCATTTAGCACTTCTCTTACTAAATTAGGAAAATATTAATTAAATTTTTTATATCATTTTTGTAATTAATTTTTTTTTAAGTGATTACATTTGTTTATAAAAAATTTAAAAGGTTTATAAGGGATAAATTAGTAATATTTTTTATTTATTTATGATTTTTTAAGCATCAACTAAAATGAAAAGTAATCAACTAATATGGGACAAAGAAAGTACCTGTTAAGACCTAACCCCCTTCGTCTATGTTTTTACTTTTTAAAATTTGATAGATCTTTTAAGAAGCGTTAAATAAAATAAAATTTTATTGTAATTTTTAAAATTTAATATTTTAAAATAACATTGAAAGTGAATACTTTCTTCATTTTAAAAAAAGTAGTATCTTTTAAGAAAAAAAATTCTTACTTAACTAGTATATTTATTAATATTTACTATACTTTAAAGTAATTACATAATCTCTTTCTCTCCGTGACTCTCTTCCTCTTTCTCTCCCTCCACCCCTCTTCTCTCTCTCCTCTTTATCTGCAAATGGTGATAACGCTTAGAGGTAATTAGGATTGGCAAATGAATGGATTGAATCAAAATTTGATGGATTGAATATGAATTGAGTTAATATGGAGTGAATCACAATCACCCATATAAAATATGGGTATGAATATGATTAAAATGATTTTGAAAAATGATTGTAACCCACTTAAATATCCTAAAATCAATAAAGAAAAAAAAAATCAAAGCAAAATTATTAACACCTCCCCCACCCCCACCCCCTCCCAAAAATTTAAAAAAAAAAAATTAACACCCCACCCTCCCCCGGGACACCCACCCCCACTCATACCCAAAAACAAATTATAAAAAAATCACCCCCCCTACCCACCTAATCAACCCACCCCCCAATTTTTTATTTTCATAAACAAATACTCGTAGTACAGCTAAATTTTTTTTATTATAAGTGGGTGATATATGGGTCTATATGAATTTTCATGTTTATCCATTTTGTCCATATTTATATGAGCTTAATTTTTCATGTTTACCCAAATTGAAGTTCATATTTATCCATTAAAAAATATGAGTGATCCACTTAATTTGATATGAGCTTAATAGACTCATTTCACTTATATGGACTGAAATTGCCACCCTTAGAGGTAATTGATAAATGTATAAGTGCATATTTTGATATCGGATGCATATATTTTTGACGCCATATACATGTATCTATGTACGATACATTGATGAATGTATCAATGTATGTATTGATTGGAAAAATACATAGACAACCCATTTAACTTGCCTCCAATTTTTATTTTGATACTTTATCTCAATCTTGTTTCATTTTATCTCTTCAACCTTATTTATTCTGTAGCATTTAAATATTAAATAACGATTTTTATGTTTTCGTTATTTTTATTTATGCTCTTCAACTGCAATTTTGCATTTTAAATATCTATAATCATCCTTAGTTTTTTCGTAAAAAAGAATATTAAAATTTGAGGAAGAACATCAATTTTTTGAATAAATATTTATTTCTAGAGTTTCTCTGCATTTTTGCTTGAAAAATAATCGACAATAGTCCATCAATTTTCTTTTCTAAGAAAATCATTGACAACCTAGTCAAATCAGTCAAATTTTAGCTTCTTTATATATATATGTATAGTATTATTAGCAATGATAAGTCTTTTTTTTCAATAATGAAGTGTCAAAATAAAAATTAAAGACAAGTTAGAGGAATTATCTATGTATTTGACCTATCATATATATGTATCTTTGCTAGTAGATACATATATTTATGCACGGATAAGTTAGATATTTGACACCAAATACACTAATGAAATTAATATTAAATAGATTAAAGGATATTAATATCGGATATACTAAATGAAACTGATTTTGAATACACAAAAACATAATCTTATACTAAATACATATACAAATGAAATTGTAAAGTTCAGATATATTGTAAAATATAGATACAGAGAAGGATATGGATGAGAGAGGAAGCGAGGCTATGAGATATATAAAAACGTAATTTAACATAAATAAATTTTATATCATTTAGTGGAAATTACTGTGATATCAACTGAATTTTATAATTTGATACCCTTCTCCAATAACGAGCGAAGCTGATTTCAATATACTAGGAATATTTTCTTCTTCATAGGGTAATGGTTTAGGATGACTCTAACGATGTTATTAGGGATTGATGTTAGATTTTCTTGTGGTTATACGAGTTGGATATAATATAGAATTTGGGTATAGTGGCAATTTATATAGCTGATCACAACTTATTTGAAACTGAGTCGTAGAATAGTTATTGTTAGTGTGTACTATAGAATTTGGATAGTATGGGAGTTAACCATTTAATATTACGTTTAAGAAGGAATTGTGCATTTTTAACTTGCATTAGGAGTCACTTCCATTACATTTGTGACAGTTATTTTGGGCAAAACAATGTCGTTTCAGTTGGTCCAGCTTGTCTTGCATACTGCATATAGTAACAAATTCCATCACACTCATTTTATGTAATTAATTAATTAGTAGAAATAATTAAGAAAATATTAGGCCACCACTTGAAAATAAACTTTTAGCTTCTTTCTAAGTACCGCATATTCTCTTTAAGTACTGAAAAGATCTCTTGCATCTGCTTCAATTCATGAAGAAATTAAAATGAAGAAATGAAAAAAACAATCACGTAATTTTTCAAGTGAGAGGTATGACATGTTGAGCAGTTAATAAGGTGTACAGCTGTCAATTAAAGTGCTGAAGAGTTTGTTAAATTAACAGCAACAACTTGTTAGCATTAGTTAGTTAGTTAGCCAGCTAATCTGATTCTATAAATATAGAAGTTAGAGTCACAAAATGTATAGAAGTCATATTAACATTGAGCTGAAGATTACAGCTTGTTCATTCTATGGAAATGAGTTTTCTCTTTCAATGTCTTGGATAAATTGTTCAGATTGATTTACAATTCATTCAATTCTACAGAATTAACATGGTATCA
>JAJOOF010025679.1:0-11286 GCA_029582545.1 Solanum lignicaule
TAGCATGATTTAGTACTTTTAAATTATGATCATTTTCATTATGACTTTGCAATATTTATTTTATATGATGATTTCATTATTATTTTTTATTGAATATTTTAGTGTCATCCGTACTCATCTCATATTTTGTGTTATTTTCTTAAGAAACACGTTAGATAATTGTATTTTGGTTGGACTAAAGAAATATTTGGAGCACAAGTTAATTATATGTTTGTATGCAAACTTTACCGAAAAAATAAAAAAATCTGAAAAAATCCGAGGTTTATTAGTTTGGTTTGATTTATAAATTTAAAAATTTGACACAATGGTTTGGTTTGGTATTTGAAAAACCCGAACCAACCCGAGGTTGAAAACCCCGAAAAAATCTGAATTTTATTAGTTTGATTTGGTTTATAAATTTAATTTTTTTACACAAATAGTTTGATTTGATATTTAAAAAATCCGAACCAACCCGGTCACGTACACCCCTACTTCAACATATCATTAGGGATGTTGTAATTGAAAGAGTCAGTACCTTACCCCTGTTTATATGATAAAAAATTTTAGTCCATTTTAAAAAAAAAAAAAATTTATATTAGGAAAATATTTTAATTTTATATTTCTCATTTTGATGAATAAACATGATATATAAGTGTCAAGCCTATCCCCAATGATATATGTATTACAAATATTTAGAACTTATTTCGGATCAGAAATTTTAAAATTAAAATAAAGTTACAGTGAAAGTGAATTACATAAATCAATTTACTTTTTTACATGCTAATTGGCCATAAAATAAGAGAAACTATACTCATTCTTAAATTTTTAGATGAGATGAATGCGTTGCTAACACTTAAAATACAAAGGATATCAGGTTGTCCAATATGAAGTATGAATTTATTCAGGACTTCAAACACTTTTCATGAGCTAGCTCCTTCCACCTTGGGAATTTGGTGGTGATCCTTATGAATGACGTCCAAGGAATATCTCAATTTTATGTGGCGTGGTATGAATTTGAATTAATCGGTGTTATTGAATTGTTTCACTAGGATGGTCACACAATGGAATTTAGTAACACAATTTATCATGGTGGCAAGCACAGAGGTGTTGCGTTTGAGTCTCACTACAATTCATTATTTAAAAGAATTTTTTTTATGTGCTTAGCTCACGTATAATAAAAGAATCAGGCTTTCATGTGAGATGACATATTATTTCGACATAATTATATAAATAAAAGTGTGATTTCTTTAATAGATTAAATTTTTTGACAAAATTGTCACATGATCCAAATACCAACTTTTTTACTTTCTGGATGACAGCAATCAATCATTTGGAATGCAATAAACTCTTCAATTACTTTGAATGTTTTTTCATATTAGATTCAAGATTAATGACATTCAGAAAGATTTTCATGTTGGTAAATGGTAAGTTTATAAAAATCTATTAAACCACCTTTTTCTGGCAATGTAGTTGTATACTGCAGTAGTTACAAGTAAGAACAGTAAAATATATTTTCGAATATCTAGAAAACTATTTATGCCAATGCCATTTTCTATGAGAGTTGTTTTATTTATTTATTTTCAAAAAAATTACAACAACCTGAAAAACATGATAGCATAAAATATGAATATCATTACACCAATAATAAAAAAAATATTTATATTAAGAAAAATAAGAGCAATAATATAGTAAGCTTCCATACATATCATCTATATATTATTTATAAGATTTATAATAAGTAGAATTAGTAACCAAAGATTAAGATACATAACTACTCATAATAAGTCGAATTGATTATCTAGAATATAAAACAAGTAACTTCTCATAATTATGAGTTAAATAAGAAACCCTAAAATAAGTAAGTAATTTACTGTTGCAAGTTAATTAAATTATACTAATAATATAAATATTGTTTTATACTACTCCTTCCGTCCATCTTTACTTGTCCACTATACTATTTTAGAATGTCCAACAATACTTGTCCCGTTTATAATACCAATGAATAATTTACCATGTTATGTCTATTTATCCTTGCTATTAAAAACTATTCATTTTTCAATGTTTAGATGACTTATATTTAATATGGGTCACGAGTCAAAATATGGTGGTCATAAACTGATGGCTTCTGCACATTATTAAAAAATCACTTTTTTCTCGCTGAATTTTCTGTTGAAAAATGTTCATTGGTTATTCTCAGAGATGGTTTGATTAAATTAGTAAGAAAAAAAAGAGAGTAATGTTTTTATATGAAAAAAATTGAAATTTTTTCACTATTTCAATGATAATATATTTTCAACATGCATTTTACTAGTGATCCGATTTGATGAAAAATATACAAAAAAAATCATATTCTATAGCTCAAATTTCCCACTGATTTACTATTGAAAAAATCTTTGTTTTTTTGTAGTGATACTTCTTTGTATTAAATACAATGCTAGTTGTTATTAGAGGCTAATTTTGACCAAATCAATCTTTATAATAATAGATAATTTTCTCAAGTTTTACGCTTGAAACATATTAGAATGCACATGGCCACTGGCTATTTGTATTGAATCTATGTGATTAGCTGTGCCAGCAGAATTGTAGTGCTTCACCATATAGCATAAACAAAGTCACAAGTCAAAGTCAACATTCCTTTTTGTTAGCAGTAATATTTTATACATTATACTTGCATAATATTATATCATTATTCTCACAATGTCAACTCAATGCCAAACTTTGTAACTTTCCAAATGATTAACCCACTAATTGTCACGCCCCAAACATTAGTAAGATGGATCTGTCATCTGTCATTAGTAATGTCAAAACTTAAGTCTAATATGCTCTTGTTAAACCATTTGCTAGTGGGGCCTAGCAATCGTATACGGTCAAGAAAATAAATAAGTATATCTCAACTTATAAGGAAATCCTCGGCTGGCAAGGCTTTTGCCAATAACTCTACAAAGAAAACAATTATTCTCAACAATTCATATAAAGTATAACTAGCTATCACACAAGTCATGTTTGAGCCGTCAAGGCCACCTGCTTTATCTCTAACAACCCTTGGGGCCAGAAAGAAAGTAGTCAATAGATGGTTGTGCTACTCGGCAGGTCTATTTGATCATCGCTCAAGACCTGCATACATGAATGTAGTGTCCCCAGACAGAGGGAGTGTCACTACAAAATAATGAACCGAGTATAACATGCTCTCTAGGCCGCTGAGTCAGGAATATACTACTACAAATAGAAACTATATCATATTCTAATAGCCAACCCAATGGGATAACAAGAAGGAAAATAACGATAATATACATGCATAATAAGCTTAGGCCATCAGAATCATGTCAAAAGAGGAATTAAATCCTTAACATACCTTTCAAACAAAAGCTTTAAGGTTTCTCTTTGAAGTTTAATCAAATGATCGTAACACATCAAATGCAGGAATCAACAAGGCTGCAAGAACGAGTCATAATCAATCGATAAGCCGTTAAGGTTGTCGTTACGATCAATCCACTTTAACTCAACAAAAATATCACAATCTCTACCCCATCAGTAGCTAATAATAACAACAAAAAGTTATCAATATTACAAAAGAGCAGTAAGCTACTAAGCTAATATAATAATGCGTACTTCACACCATTTCAATCGATAACCTCCATATGCAACTCCTAAAAATACTTCAAGTTATTTTTGATGGACAATCAATCTTTTTTAATTCATGCAAATGTTAAAAAAGTTTATGGCTGATAACTCAACTTTTTTTTTAGTTGTTATATTTTTGCACTATTTAAGCATTCTCATTTGTAATATTATGCCTAAATGGTTGTTACGACCCAACCTACCGGACTGTGCGGATACCCACTCTAACACCTAAGTAGGAGAACCCTCATATCCCAATAGTTAAACATGCGAAAAATTTAAAGAAAACAGAGATAAATATAATAATATGATTTTAAAAATAATATCCTTAGACACACTTTTAGTTAAAACTTGTAAAGTAGTTTAACAACTCCCAAGGATCTAGTCTAAACATGTACAAGAGCTACTAAGAGTACAACTGGACAAGATAAATAAAAGACATAGCTCCCACCATGCGGAAGGAAGAATAGAAGCTGCAGGAGAATTTCTTCGTCTTCACCTAATGAAACATCACCAACCTGCATCCAGACTATGCCAAAAAGACATAGCAAGAGTAGTATCAGTACAAACACATATACTGGTAGGCATCATCGGTCAACCCGACGCCCACCACATAATATAAGGAAACAACTAGTACAATTATGCAATAAACTCCTCGTTCCTCCACCTTTTCCTCTCTTAAAATACCTCCAAGTTACACCAGTACTCTAATTACTAGCCTCCTTCTCGATCCACCTACTTACCAGGTTCTTGATCATAGCCTAACCATTCTAACACATTAATGAATCCCCAATTTACACCTACCAGCATTCCAACTAACCACTCACGTCGTGCCCATACTTCCTCGTCACATTACAACACACGAACAACCCTTGCTATCCATTGCTCGCCCCTTGAACACCTTGCCCTTCCACTGTACGCAACCAGTTCACTCAACACAAAGAACAATAAAACATAAGTTGTCATAACATATACCCACTTCGGAAAATCACCATATCACTTATCATTAAGAACAAAGTACCGTTTCACCTTTATCAAGATACACAATTTATATCAAACCATTGGTCCTCTCATGGAACCCAAACCCAAACTGTTAGCATACCGGAACGTGGTACCCGATCCAATAATTATGCCAGAACGTGGCAACCGATCCATAGTTATGCTGGAACGTGGAAACCGATCCAAGTTAGTTATGTCGAAACGTGACAACCGATCCAAGTTAGTTATGTCGGAATGTGACAACCGATGCATTCAACACACCACAATCACAATCACGAGTTTATCTTCAAGATCATACATTTAAGTCATGATTTCAAGGCAACCATAATTTATCCATCTCATTTACAACAAGTCTGATCAACAATGCAACATTCATATACATACATGTATCATCATGAAGCAAGAACAAACATACACCACACAATCATAGAATCACAACCATCACCTATGGATTATTCATTAATACCTATCATATAAACATTAACTCGACCATACTTAGCCCTAGTTCATCATCTAAGGCTTCTTTCCAGGGTTTAATCATAATTCACCATAAGGTCCCAAAGTCAATCACTACCATTCATGATCTAGCATACTTTCATAAATCTAGTTCAATCCATGGTTTCATCCTCTTATTCTTGAACAAATTCTATTCACGATGGCAATCCTAGAAGATCTAGCAAGATTCATCAATTTCTCTTCTCAAGGCAAAAACCCATATATTTTGATTTCTAGGGATTACCCATGGAATTCACTCGGTGCACGAAGGCCTACGCATGAATCCTACCATCGATTTACATACATTACGCAGTGAGCACAGATTTAAACTACTCAATTCATAAAACCTAGCCTACCTGGAAGCCAAGAAGCTGCACGGAGTTATTGACTTCGATCCCTATTTTTCGAGCTTCATGACGGTGATTTTGGCCAAGAATCCGCAAGATATCACCATCCTCACGCTAGAAATCTCTCTCTCCCTTCTTTCCAAGCTTGCAGCAGCTTTTTGGGGGTTTCTAAGGTGCTTTACGACTTATTTAGGTATTTTAGGAAGAAAGAGAAAATAGGATTTCATGTAATTTCTGTTCTGCCTCACCTATCCCGCCCTGGCGCTAGCTTACCCCGCCGCCCTAGCGGCATCTGGCCCGCTATGGCGGGACAATAGCCCAGATTTTCCCAAATTTTTGTTTCTCCTAAATAACGACGGTTCAGGTCGTTACAATAGATACCAATTTACCCCTTGTTCGTCCCCGAACGACTAGTGCACGGGACATCACATCCCCCATTTCGATTTACTTCTAAATTAAATACTTGGTCCACTACGGAATCACAACGAATGGTGACTTTTCAGTTTATTGATGTAATAAAAGTACTATGCTTGAAGACTAGCTAAGTGAAGAATGCAGCAACACATGAAGAAACAAAAGCATTTTAAACTACACAGTCTTGCCCGCCTGGGCGGGAGCCCTCCCGCTGAGGTGGCGCCACTGTGGCGAGGATCTCCCACTGAGGCGGGAGATCGGGAAACAGTATAGGGGGAATGAGGAATGGTTTCCTCATTTCTCCCCTTTCTCCTCACAAAAACTCTCCCAAACTCTCTCAATTCCCTAGTTCCGAACGTCAAATCCAGGTAATACTCATGCTCCTTACTCTCCTTACTTCATTACATTCTTAATTACGAATGCATGACGATAACTGATGATTTGGAACGGTTTTCCAGGTAGTTTTCGAAAATGAACTAGGTTGCTTTATTTGTTAGGATAACATAGCATGGGTACTTCCCTTACGTCCCCAACGTATTCACAACGTCCTGGGCGTAAGTATTTCATAAAACTATGGTTAAATCGATACAAAAATGGGTTGGGGAAGTTGAAGGGTCTTCTTAGCATAAACTCAAATTTGGACATCATTTAGGGGTTATTTTGCGAAAATAATTGCATATTTAGGTTCTAGGGTAGTTTACATACTCTGATCTGCTGAAATTCTGTCGAAAATGAGGGTTTGGGGACGAAGAGATGCCATAACCGCGTATGTTATTCGTCCCAGATGAAGGTCACCTGGCGGCCTTCATCCTGCTGTGGCAGCCTCCATAATCCCTCCCTGGAGGGATTTTGGCCATTGTGGCGGGATATGCCAGACCAGTGGCCTGCATCCCTTAACTCAGAATTTCCTTTCTTCTCATTCAACCCTTGCACTGTCTATTTCCATCGTGTTTTAACATATATTTTACATCACTTGCAGACTTATCTAATGGCAGGTCTAAATGAGAAGAATTTGCCATTCATCCGATTTCCCGACGCCGCTAGTCGAGAGAGGTTCCATGACTTCTGGAACACTAAGTTTTGTTGTGAGAGGGGATTCCACTTACTGAATCTAGAGGAGAAGGCGCATGTCCTTCATACTTGCCTTATGGAGTTTGGATGGGTTCCGCTGACCGAGGCTCCCTCTGCCGGACGAGCTGATTGGGTGCGGGAGTTCTATGCTATCCTGCCCACCGTCCGCTGGGACGACCTTAGCCCCATCATCCGCATTCGAGGGGTTGACATATCTCTGAACACCACAACCCTAAATGAAGTACTACAGTTTCCAGAGGTCTCGAACGCTAAGTACGTGGCCAAGCTGAGGGAGATGGATTTGGAATGGCTGAGGGACACTCTGGTGGAGCCTACACGTTGGGACAGAGTCTATTGGCCTTCTGCTGAGGGTATTACTAGTGCTGACTGGTCACCCGATGCTAAGAAGTGGCTACATTTGGTGACTAGGAGGGTCCGCCCGTCGGGAAACCGCACGGACGTGACGTTTCCTCGAGCCTTGGTGGTGGTGTGCGTGGTGCAGGGCATTGAGCTGAATGTAAGGGCGCAAATTATTTCAGAATGGAAGATGTTGTACTGGGGTAACAAGAAAGCGTTCTTCCTGCCTGGACTTATCACTGCGTTGTGCAAGCGGGCGGGAGTGCCGCTCCTCAACACTAATGAGGTACTTCCCATGGATCCCCCTTTCCACCCTCTTTTGGTTAGACAGGGTTCCACGTCCAGGAGCAAGATGAGGAGGACCCACAGGGCTAGCAGCAGTCAGGTGGCCGCATGGTCGGACGAAGAGGGAGGCGACGACACTCGTCCCCCACTTTCAGCGTCACAGTTAGAGGAGTACTTGGCAGCTGTGCGGAGGAATATGGGGTGCCCTATCACTCCCACCGTTTCGGTTCCCCGCAGCACTGCCCTAGAGCTTGAGATGCTTTGACGCGAGCTGCGCTAGACTGTCTGTTGGTTCAACTCTGGAAGACAGTGAAGATCATGTTTACCTACATCACTCTTAGGCAGGAGATTCCCATAACGGAGAAAGGGGATTTCATTCAGTTTTTGAGTCTGGAGGAGGTCATGACCGGCCTGGTGCCCTCAGAGGAGTTAGATTCCGACACCAACACCTCTCGATCGCAGGGTTCTTGAGTTGGTTTGTTGTTTCGCCCCTTTGGCTTGTAAATTTCGAGACAACTTGTTTTATCTTTTCGACTCTCTTAAGTTTTTGTAGCACACGGATGTTAGTTTTTGCTGTCTGATGTAGCCTCATATTTAATCTTAACGTGTTATGATCTATATACTTCTGTTGCTGAACACTGTTTGGGGTCGTTGGGTTTGTTCGAATATCATCTTGGGTCTTATAGGACAGTTTAGAAAAATAGGGGAGGCAGGCTGAGATTCTGCCTCGCCTCATCCCGCCAAATCCCGCTCTGGCGGTCCCGCCCTAGTGGGAATAATCCCGCCCCAGTGGTCACAACGGAAACAAAACCTGGCCAAGATTTTTCTAGGGTTTTTCGCTTTTCCAAAATTTTTGCTAAGGTCCCCAGCTTTACCTGGCAATTTTAGAATACTCCTCATACTAGGAAGATCATTGTCTACCCTGAGTCAATCCCACGATACATGAACCAACCCGTTCTTATTAATTTAGCACCACACCCATACATCCACATGATACACCCAGACATTTACAAATTGCATAATTTAAACCAATTGGCCAACACATTGCATATAATACGGTTCAAACACACATTTATAGTACACGTAATTGCATCATCACATTCAACAAGTTCAACTTTACATTCACAGTTAATTCAATCAACAAGAAGCACACATTCACAGATTCCAAGACACAACGCATATACAAATTCAATTTATTAGTTAGTTCGTTCCATAGATAACCATTACTGGTTATCCATGCCTTTTTCAACCCCTAATGATAGATACCAATTGGAACCTTCCCAGTTCCAATTAACTTGTTGGTGTCCCTTCAGTCATATCAATGACGTCTAGTTCACTTCGTTGAGATACCAATTGGAATCGAGAGATACCAATTGGACTCTACTTATAACACAAGCAACACTCGCACGAAAGAGAGAATAAGTGGGGCAACTTCCTAGAACGCTTCCTAGCTTCCTAAGGATTAGATGTGGACGTCAACACACCAATCCACAAGAGTCTAATCCACATTTTGCTCTTGTACTAGGAGACCGGTAACCTAGGATCTGATACCAATTTGTCACGACCCAACCCACCGGGTCTTGTGGGCACCCACTCTAACACCTAAGTAGGGGAACCCTCATATCCCAATAGTTAAAGATGCAGAAAATTTAAAGAAAACAGAGATAAATATAATAATATGATTTTAAAATTAATATCCTTAGATACACTTTTAGTTAAAAACTTGTAAAGTAATTTAACAACTCCCAAGGATCTAGTCTAAACAAGTACAAGAGCTACTAAGAGTACAACTGGACAAGATAAATAAATACACAGTTCTCACCATGCGGAAGGAAGAATAAAAGCTGCTGGAGAATTTCTTCGTCTTCACCTAATGAAACATCACCAACATGCATCCAGACTATGTCAAAAAGATATAGTAAGAGTAGTATCAGTACAAACACACGTACTGGTAGGCATCATCAGTCAATCCGACACCCACCACATAATCACTACTAAAAAATTGTCAAAAAACGACGGCCAAAAGCGACGGACTGCGTCACTTTTTTGGTCAAAATTGACGGAAAAGCAACACAGTCACCTCCGTCGCTTTTTAACTCGACGCTTTTGAAAAAGCGACGGACAACGTCGCTTTTGAAAAAGCGACGGACAGCGTCGCTTTTCTAAAAGCGACGGATTGCGTCGCTTTTTTACTATTTTTTTTGAATTTTTTAACAAAAGAGAAGGACTTCGTCGCTTTATTTTAATTTTCATTTTTTTTTATTTCTAAAAGATGACGAAGTCCGTCGCTTTTCTGGAAATTTTATTTTTGAAAATTCCAGAAAAGTGACGAACTAAACCACGCTGTCTGTCATTTTTTCTGCAATATTTTTGACAACAGCAGCTGGCAGTTTCTGCTGTCCACCTGCAAATACAATTCAATTCAATTCTACACTATTCAACCCAATCAAACACACACAATTATAAACAATCTAAACAAAACATAAAACGACAAACTTAAAATAACATTCAAAAGTATCTAAATCATAAATTAAAGACTTATAAAGTCTTTCTAAATTCGTTTCAAAATTTCAAAAAGTTCATAAATGTCCAGAGATCTAAACTAGGGAGTGAGATTTACATAATCATCATCATCACTCTCGTCGTCGGTGTCATCGGGAGCCGAAGTAGTAGGTCGAGAGCGAGGTTCATCACTTGTTCTTTGATTTGCTGAACGGTCTCACTCATGCTTTCTTGTTCAGCTACTCTTCTCCGCTCCAACTCTGCTAGTGCCGCTGTTAGTTTAGCTATTTGATCCAACAGAGCAGCAATCTGAACACCGTCAAGTGCCTCGGCTTGACGTGACGATCCAATACCTTCTAAGCCTGACAGAAGTCGTCTAACATCGTTTCGAGAGCCTAGACCATAGCATCTACCCTTGTGTGTCCCCACTACCACTTTTTCTTTCCAAATCTAGGTGGACAGTTCAGGTGTCATTTAGACCGAACTATCTAGATTCTCAGCGACGTATTGATGAAAGTCATTTTGCATATTAAATATAAAAATTGACATCAATATATATACATATCATAAATATATTTACTATTAATATATATTATTCATATTAAATAACTTACAAAAGTTCATTCGGCCCTTTCCTCCACTCACACATCTGGATCCGACTCATTTTCTTTCTTCCTGACATGAGTCTTCTTGAAAACCTCTGGTCAATGGGAGTGCGTCCCAATTCTTTTTACTAATAAATAAAAACTGAAATTTATAACGATATATATGAATCAACTAATTATTTATTTAAAAGTTTGAATTAGAACTTACCATCTCTCGTGCAATTGTTCCAACCGTCTTTGCATCTCTCGTCCAATTGTTCCATCTCTCGTGCAATTTTGTCATCAATAGGATCAACTAATGTTGGTACTTATGCTTAACAAATATATTATTTCTAGATTTAAAGCTAAGTGTCAACACTAGATGGACACAAATCGATCTTGCAAGAAAATCAATTTTGTCATCAATAGGATCAACTAGTGTTGGTACTTATGCTTAACAAATATATTATTTCTAAATTTAAAGGTGAGTGTCAACACTAGATGGACACAAATCGATCTTGCAAGAAAATCAATTTTGTCATCAATAGGATCAACTAGTGTTGGTACTTATGCTTAACAAATATATTATTTCTAAATTTAAAGCCAAGTGTCAACACTAGATGGACACAAATCGA
>JAJOOF010025680.1:0-19895 GCA_029582545.1 Solanum lignicaule
CAGGTCCATGAACACTGCTGGGGCATTAGTTAATCCAAAAGACATTACCAAGAACTCAAAGTGTCCATATCTAGTTCTAAAAGCTGTCTTTGGAACGTCTTTCTCCCGAACTCGTATCTGGTGGTACCCTGATCTTAAATCAATCTTTGAGAAACACTTAGCACCTTGTAACTGATCAAACAAGTCATCTATCCTCAGAAGGGGATACTTATTCTTTATAGTTGCCTTATTCAGCTGTCGGTAATCGATACACATTCTTAGTGAGCCATCTTTCTTCCTTACGAACAACACTGGTGCACCTCATGGTGAAACAATAGGCCTAATAAAGCTTTTATCCAGCAAGTCTTTCAGCTGATCCTTCAACTCCTTTAGCTCAGCAGGAGCCATTCTATAAGGAGGGATAGATATGGGTTGTGTACCTGGTAGCATATCAATAGCAAAATCAATTTCTCGTTCTGGAGGGATACTATGAAGTTCGTTTGGAAATACATCTAAAAACTCATTAACTACCGGAATTGACTGAAGAGTCGGTGGCTCTGCATCTATATTATGGATGCGAACAAGATGATAAATACAACCCTTAGTAATCATCCTCCTCGCCTTAATATAGGAAATAAACCTACCTTTTGGCGTTGCTGTATCACCTTTCCATTCCAGAACTGCTTCTCCTGGAAAGTGGAATCTAACAATCTTCGTCCGGCATTCAACATGAGCATAACAAGACGCTAACCACTCCATACCTATAATGACATCAAAATCAACCATCTCTAATTCTCCAGGTCTACAGAGGTTTGACGGTCGATAATTTCTACTATGCAACCTCGATAGACTCTCCTAGCAATAATAGACTCACCAACTGGTGTATATACAATAAAGGGTCGATCTAATGACTCTGCTACTATACATAACTTTCCCGCTATAAATGGAGTAACATAAGATAGAGTAGATCCAGGATCTACCATAGCATAAACACAATGGGAGCAAACAATCAATGTACCTGTCACAACATCTAGTGATGACTCTGAGTCCTGTCGACCGGCTAGTGAATATGTATGGTTCTGGCCACTACCAGAACTAGGTGCTCCTTCTCTGCCTCCGCCTCTACCTCTACCTGCTAAGTCTAGGTCCACATCCTGTAGATTGTGCTAATGAGGAGGAACCTACTACTGACCTGGTCGACTGACCTATACCACCCTGACCTATGGTCGGGCAGTTTCTCCACCCGTAACCCTCCTGTCTACAAGAGTAAAGACCTGTGGAACCCTGTCTGCACCTCCCAAAATGCATCCTACCACAAGTAGGGCAATGCAGCAGTGCTGTCCTAGCCTGGCCTGAACCCCTCTGCTGCTTAGAGCCTGATGCTTGTAAACCCTCACTTGGGCCTGACTGGCTCCGACGATCAAATCTACTACCCTGAAACTACTGTAGTGGAGGTCTAAGTGGCCTACTATAATATCGAGGTCTGGGACCACCCTGAAAATCTCCCAGTGAACCAGCGGGCCTAGCCCTCTTCTGTCTCTCTCTCTCGACCCTCTCACTCGTATACTGTAGATGTCAGCGATCCTCTATGCCCTGTGCAAAGGCCTGAATCCGTGAGATATCCATATTATCATTTAGTGCAGTGGTAGAACAAGCATCGATATAATCTGAGTCGAGGCGTCCCACAAATCTACACACCCTATCATGCATCGTATCAACAAATGCTGGTGCATATCTAGCCAATTAATCAAATCTCAGCCCATACTCTTGGACACTCATGCTGCCCTGTCGGAGGTTCAGAAACTGGTCCACCCGGCCATCCCTAATCTCTTGAGGCAAATAGTGATCTGTGAAAGCTTTTGTAAAGCTATCCCAAGTGGGTAGGGAAGCATCTTTTCCCCTATATCTCTCCCATCTCTCGTACCACAATACTGTAACATCGCGCAATCGAAATGCTGCTAACTCAACTGACTCAGTCGCTAAGGCATGCATGACCCTAAAGATCCTATGAAGCTGATCAATAAAGTGTTGAGGGTCTTCTTTGTGATCTATTCCTGTAAACTGTGGATTATTCAAGGCAAGAAATTCACGAACTCTCGAACTTTCGGGCTCTTCAGAAGGTCCGGCAACATCTGGCGCAACTGGTTTGCACTGTGCAGCTACTAACTGTGCTAACATATATATTGCACTCTTGAAATCCTGATCAGTTGGAATAGGAGGAACTAGAGGTGGTATTGCTGGTGGAGCCGGAAGTCCTGTAGCCCTCGGAGGCTCCTGAAGCTGTGGAGAAGCTATAGGGGGCTGAGAGGATGTCTCTCCCTAGGTTGCACAATGGGCTGCCTCCACAGGTGGTACCTTGCTAGTACCTTTGCCTGTTGTTATATCTAGTCCCTGGCTAATTGTAGTCTGTCTGGAGTCAACCATCTCTATCTGCATACAAATACCAATTATAAGCCAGAAACCTCAACCCCTAAGACACCGCTCTATAACACGAGGTGAGCAAAAGAAGGATAGTCATTCTAACATGTCTAGTAGCTTCTTGTTTATTGAATGTGGTGCACAACACATTTGTAAACAAGACTCGACTAGACATGGCTTGTAGACTCCCTAGGATATGATGTTGCTCTGATACCAAGTTTGTCACGCCCCAAACTCGAGGGGCGCAACTGGCTCCTAATGCCAAAACCCAGGCTCGAGCCGATCCTACTGAACCATTTGCTACTAGAGCATGGCAGCCACAAACAGTCAAGAAAACAAACAAGTATATCTCGGCTTAAAATTTAGCCCTCGACCGGCAAGGCCCCTGTAAACAGATCCATAAAAGAAACAACTATTCCCAAGAGTTCATATAAAGAAATAGCCAACTAGCACATAAGTCATGATTGGGCCATTGAGGCCACTATGATCTCTATACCGAAACTAAAAGCATGTATTTCAAGACAATGCATCACACAACTAACAAGCTTCAGCAAACCAACAAACTAGGCCAGCATGGCCATAGAGTAGCTATAAACCCCACACACTAGTTTGCAAGCCTTTAAGAGTAGTAAAAATTGGCAGGACAGGGCCCCAGCCTACCCATGAAAATATAAACAACAAAAGCTAACAAACCTCCAAACTCTGGCAGCTCCGGAGGAAAGAGGCTAGCCAACCAGATAAAAGTCAATCCTGCTACTGAGGAGGTCTACTCGATCGTCTGTCAGGACCTGCATGCATGAATACAGCGCCTCCAAGGAAATGGAGCGTCAGTACAAAATAATGTATAGAGTATGAAAGGCAATAGACTATGAGGAGGTACCCTGATATACTGGAATAATCTGATAAATAAATCAAGAATAAGATAAGTGTACTGACCTGCTCCTAAATCTAAGCTTATCAAAAATAATAAAACAACAACCTAACCAAACCCCCATAAACTCGGCAGGTACAAACAGCACATAAGACCACCTACCCAGGCCCCCATAAGCCCAGAAGGTGTCAATTAGTCTATATAGGCCTATCGATATTCCCCCAGTCCCGTAGGCAGTCACATAGCCCACTTAGGCAATAGTATAACCCCGTAGGCAGCACATAGCTCTCTTTGGCATTAATATAGCATATAGGCAACTCATAGCCCTCTTAGGCAACAACATGGCCCCGTAGGCAACTCATAGCCCTTCTACGCGTCAATATAGCCCTGTAGGCAACTCATAGCCCTTCTAGGCATCAATATAGCCCTGTAGGCAACTCATAGCCCTTCTAGGCATCAATATAGCCCTGCCGGCAGAACATAGCCAATCTAGGCATAGATCACATTCTTGCAGTTAACCACACTAGCCCAAAGGCAAAAATAAAAATCCAACAGCTAAAAGCGAGCAATTTAGTTATAAGCAACCTATACAAATAGCCTCTAAGTCATGTCCAACATAAGAACGCTACTACCGAATAAGAATCCCGATAAGAGAGGATTATACCCACTCGAGCAACCAACAATCAACAATAATGGCTACAAGTATAACAATGATAACAAGTTAATTACTTTTCTCCTAAGCTTTAAGGAAACGTGCCGTAAGAAGAGAATAGCCTTAACATACCTTTTTCGCTAAATTCACGTGGCCTAACGACTTTTACTCATACCTCCCTCGATACTACAACAAGGTAGGACCATAATCAACACACACAAATCAAAGATACCATGACAATATGATAAAAAAAAATATGTATTTCCGTCGCAAATTGCTATTTGCTGCTTATAAAAGCTAAAGTCGATGAAATAAGGGTCTTACCTCAATCTTAGGTTTGTAATATGCCTCAAAACCTTCAAATATATTCAAACCCTTGCTGTCCCAACATAAAGTGTGATATGCTACGAAATCGATAAAATAAATTATACCACGATGATGAGTCCAACGCGTAGAACAACTTTCGTCAAGGACTTAAGTTGAGAAAATCTATACTTCACTTGATCCTAGAAATAGGTTTCTCTAATTTATCTGGTTCTTGGCTTAAAAATGAAGAAAAATTTCAAACAAGAAGATATATGCAACATTCCACCGACCTAGGGCCCCACCTCACTTGCCTTCTTGTGCAGTCCCACAAAAATACGAATATCTCTCTATTCTGAAGTCGTATGAACAAACGGTTTGATGCATTGGAAACTAGACTCGTAGACCTTCGATTCGATAGGTCGTGGGCCCCATAAATCTTTATATATTGGGATAAAACTTCCAAGATATTTGACCCAAATTTTAGAGAAATCTTTAAGAAGGAACTTACGATAACTTCCGCCAACTTTTATTTTGCCAGTTACCTAACTTCAAGACTTGAGATGCAACACTTGAACACTTAAAATAAGACATACCACATCATTCTTAATTTATTACCCATCATGCTTGTCTTTCCATGGAGATACGAGTAATTTTAGACGTTTCGAGAAGTCGGGGTGTTACATCATTTCAGGGAGCCCTCATATTCTCTTTTGATTTTTGTACTGAGAGGACACAATTACATTTTCACTTGGGGGTGCCTCCCTTGTCATGCTTATTTTGTTTTGGATTTGATTGTGTCCTTGTTGAGTATATTTTTATTTTTATGGATTTACGTGCTCTTGTCGTGCCTTGATGTTGTGGATATATTAGCCTATGTTTAGATTTTGTTGGATTAGTAGTTTTGTTTTTGTTTCATGTAGTTAGATTATTTGTTTTTATTTTGTTATAGAGGTGTTGAGTAACGATGTCCAATGATAGATAGAGTGATGACTCTCTTAAGGGAAAGTTGTTGATTGATTGTGAGTGTATTGAGAGGATGTGTGTGGTGAAGTCTGAGTATTCATTTCTCAAAGTGATGCAAGAATTTTTCCTAATGATGAATTGGTTGGCGTCTTTCTTAAGGGTAAATCATTATCTTTTTGGGAGGACGTGACTTAGTTAGTACTGTCAATATAGTTGTGCATTGTGAAAATGTTGAGCATACCACTCCACTTTAAATGTGTTGTGAATGCTTTTGTGACAACTCTTATTACTCTTTTTATGACTTTTGATTCTTTTGTGGTTTGAATGTTCGATGCCATCTGTACTTGAAAAGGAAAGAAAACTTTGAGCCATCTTGATTAATTTGCATGACATGTGTGGTGAGTTGTTGAATAATTACTTGTGTTTGCTTGTACCAGCTAGAACTTGCCCGGTTAGTGTTTTAATGTTGGCCTTGATTGAGTTTACTTGGAGAAATGACCTTAGGCATTCTTTGTGATTGTTTTTGAAGTTTATTTGACCGTAAAAGCCTACCTTTGCACTAATGTATCCAGAATTGTCCCCTTTGAGCTTAATACCATTTTCTTCGCAATCTCATTACAAGCCTTACCCATTTCGAAAAAGTAATCGTCTTTTAATTCCTTCCCTCCTTGAACTTTAAAATTGAGAAAGTTGAGGCTAAAATCCCAAGTTTAGGGGTATCATTGAAAACCCGTAAGGGAGATGTTTATCACATGAGGGCATTATTTTTGAGTAATAAATAAAATGAACTAATGAATGAAGGAAAAAGTGTTAAAGAAAGAAAGAGAATAAAAAAAGTGAATCCCCCAAGGTATAAAATTGTAGCATGTGGGGCATCTTGAGTGAAATGAGGAAAAGTGTGCATTGCTTTGAAAAATGAAGAAAAGTACAAAGTTGAAAAATGAAGAATTGTTGTTTGTAGTGTTCAAGCAGGGTGTAGTCAGTTTTATCCAAATTCTTTCCTAACCTTTCCTAAGCCTACATTACAAGCTTGATAAAGTTCTTTATGATCTCTAACCAAATGTTTGAAAATAAGGTCAAGCTTATGGTGTAGTATTTGTGTGCATGAGATGTTCTTTGTGAGTGTGAGTGTTTGTGCCGTTGTCCCTAGTTTTGTAAACACATTGTGTGTGTCTTGGGATATTTTCTTTTTTGTGAAGGCATGAAAATTGAGAGAATGGTGATTTTGAAAAATCCTAATTGATTCAAATTAGCATGCGAAGGAACTAATGAGTTTGAGTCACATCTTGAGCTTGAGTTGTTGTCACTTAATTATTCTTGGTTCTTTATAATGTGGTTTGCGAATGAGGGGAGTTCTTTTGTGAAATTTTCGCATGTGGTGAATATTTTTTAGTACCAACTGAATTCATGTTATTATTTCTTAAGGGATAATTGGTGTGCTTGGATTGAATAAGTTCTTAATGATTTGAGTCTAACTTGCGTGAGGACAAGCAATGATTTAAGTTTAGGGGTGTTGATAAGTGGGTATTTTACCAACTTTTCTGGTCTTTAAGCTTATATGTTTATCTTGTTTAGATGAGAATTGGTGCTTTTTATATGATTTTCCTCATATTTACAGGAGAATGAATTGAAGAATTCATTTAGGAGATATTTGAAGAAATCAAGGCAAAAAGAGGTAAAAAGTTGAAACTTAGGAATGGTTAGACTTAGCCCTTTGCGATTTGGTGGTCAAAGGGTTGTGATCGCGGTCAATTAAACTTGGAGACCTCACGATCGCGGTCAATTAAAAATTGTTACACATCATGATCACGTGGGTTTGTTGTCGTGAACGCAAAGAACAAATGTCAGGCGGCTGGGCAGAACTGGATATTCACCATTTTCACCCCAAAATCCCATTTTTACTCATGGAAAATCATTTTGAGAATTAACATTGAATTATTGAATAATTATCCATTGTATTATTATTTGGAGAGTTCTTAGCTTGGGTTTTTAGGCTTAAATAGCAAGTTTAATCACAATTCAACTTTGGGTTTGAAGATTGAAAGTTCCATTTTAGTAATTTTTCACTCTTCTTCATTACCTTGTTTTGTGTTTCTTGAATTATGGGTGTAATTGATCATTAGAGAATTCGTAGTTTGTGTTAGAAATAGACACTTGATTGGGCTTTTTTTATTTCATTCTATTGCTTTTGTAATTGATTGAATGCTTCTCATTTATGAAGTGGATATTTAATTATCTAATCAATTTCATGCCTAAAGTGCTTTCCTATGGAATTGATCACTCCTTGAACTTGTCCATTTACTTTTATTGCGATTTAATGAATCAATTGAGGTTGTGAATTATTGATTTATGTTTTATTTAAGGTGTAACAACCCATTTAGATTCTATCTAGAGATAGTGGATTCTTGCAATGTGTAAAATTGGTTTAATTGTGATGGCGACATTGCTAGTTTTGAGAGAGCTAGGTGAGAAATATTTGCTTACATTTGAGAGAAGTATGTGAATCATTGAGGTTCTGATGCATGTATTAATATACCTATGAATCAATTAACATGACATTAAGTTGCAATGGATCATTTGAATGTCAATTAGCTTCCCATTCCCTAAATCCCTTTGATCCCTTGCTTGAAAAGATTTTTGCCCATGGCCATTTTCTTTTATTGTTGATTGTTACCAACTTTTAATTTTATAATTTTGTATTTTTGTTTGGATTAAAACTAGTATCTTGTAACTTTTTATATTTTCAATTTCTGACACATTGTTCCCTGCGCGATTCGACCCAGACCTCATATGTTTAGTTATTATATTGCTAATGATTACCTACTCATTTAATTATTTTTCGAGTAATTATTTACATTAGAGGCTTGTGCACGTGAAAAATAGGTTTCGGGGATTTAGTTAATTTGACTTTTTATTCACATTTTATTAGTCGTTAAACTTTCATATATTTTTTACTTCTACATTTTATCGTTATGTTTTGAGTTTTAGGTTGACTTTTTTTGGTGGCACAAGATGAGTGCCATCACAGTCATTTTTGGGTCTTGAAAAATGGTATCAGACCCCAGGTTCATAGGTCACATATGTGTACAAGAAAAAGTCTACTAGAGTCTCAAGAATCAGTGTAGAGACGCCTATTAGTTATCTTCGAAAGGCTATGGTGGATTTTTAGGAAAAATCTTCAATTCTTGAATCTCTATCGTGCATTCATGGTCTAGTCTGATTGTTATCGCTTCATTATATTCTCTTCACTTATAGTGATGACTTGTGCGTTGTTCTTCATGTGAGCAGTTGGTGTTTCGTGTGTGGATTGGATGTTAGATCTGATACTAATGTGCAAGTGATAAACTTATGGAAATAATTTGTGGTAAGATTCAGAATGTTCAGCGATCCGAAGAAGTTTTGTAAGGTTAGTTTCCTAGCAGAGCGAACATGACTTTTATGGTAGAGGCGATATTTGGAGTAGTTTGACAATTGGAAGTAGAATGATTAAAGAGACAACTAGATAATGAACACTATAACTTTGGAATCTACACAGTAAAGTTTCATAAAATATATGGGTTGCTTAGCGAATGATGAGAATGATGTTGCACCACTTGAGGTAAGAACCTCTACTACAGTTTCATAGATTGGGTGTGTATAAAAGAGGGTCATGATACGATTAGTACAATGGTACTGATACTTACTTTGTTAGAGTTATGGACTGTGTTAGTTCTGCTATCGACCTGATCTATGGAAGAATGCATATAAGTTGGGCTAGAGACAAACTGATATGGTAATGCTTTGCAGCTATTCCATGGGTAGAAATGTGCGGGCGATTTGGGTACGATCTTCTCAATAGGTATAATGTGTTCTAGTGGTGGATCTAATAGGCTTTCATGGTGTGGTATTAGTGGTATATGGAAATGGATACATCAATTGTCAAGTGTGAATACTAACTACTTAAGGAGTTATTATCAGTTGTATCATTTGCTCGTATAATTTTATTTGATGTTGCATTTGCATTTGAGAAACCACCAGGGTTGTTACTATGGACCCTTGAGTTATGCATTGTGTATAAGAAATATTATAGTGGGGATCTTTAGTACAATATTAATGTGTTTAGGTTGTGCAGAGTATCCCAGGGATTCTAAATGAGAACTGGTGATTTCATCGTAATCTCCAAGGGAGTGGACCGATATCAAATGAAAAGCTTATGGGTAAAGGAAGTCAAGTGAGTATACTTGTGTGAAGGTATTTGAAGATTTTAGTAAGTAAGTGCATATACAATTGGATTAGTCCTTTCGGTTTGGTTGGTATAACTAGGATTAAGGTGTTATGTCTATGATAAGGTTGACTTTGAGATGATAGAAATTGCTACTGAGCATAACAGTAATAAGATTTCGTGATGTATAATGACTAGGATGCAACCATATTGTAAGCATTGTTCGTTAAATGGATTTGGTATGGCAATAACGATAACGACATATGGGTATCTAAAATTTTGGTTTGCTACTATTTGATGAGTAGCATGGTCGTATGGAAATTTGTATGATGTGTTGAGACACCACTCAAATAGAATTGAAAGAAGGTAGAGTGATAAATGGAAAGAATTAGTGGGATGTATCTGTTTTGCTCTAGTTATAGTAATATTGTCATGTGTTCATCACATTGGTTAAAAAGTTGTTGGGTAAGATTTGAGAAAGAAGTCTACATACATTCGGTTCAAGGGAAGTGATAGTTCTCTTATGGTTTCGAGTTGTTTAGCCGAAACAATTTAAATTCTAATGACAGATACAGTAAGGTAGATGGAGAGACCATTAAGGATAAGCTAAGGTATGTAATTTTATAAAATTGTCTGTGTATGAGCTGATATTGATTGATAAAGGAGTTGGGTTACTTGGTTGGAATATAAAGTTCAAATTGTTCATTGTAAGTCTACATTGTGGAAATAGGTTTTTTCAAGTTATAGATTGGTAAGGTGAGAAATGATCGACCACGTTGAGTATTGAGCAATTGAAAGGAATGTTGTAGTGCTAGGGTCATAGAGTTTGTTACGTTTGATTTCTAAAGGGCCTAAAGAAGTGATCCACTTAAGGTTTTGGTTTAGAGTATGAGGTAAAATTTCATGGGTTGTTAGTCAGTGATAAGATTGGTAAATGAGTTAGCGAAAGTATATAAGGGATCTATCAACGACTTTTATGAAGGTTTGGTTTTGGTTTGAGTGACAATTAGTGAGGTATGGAAGATTCTGTATTTTATGTGGGGTTAGATTCCTCAAATTATGGTATGTGACTTATGGATGCACTATAGGATGGGATATAGTTCTACATGATTATTAAGAATTTCGAGTTGGATTGATACTACTATGTTGATGGGACTATACAGATTGATGTGATGTGTTACATATACACTAAATGGTAAATAAATGTTATGTGCTCATAGTATACAAAATTATTAGGGTGACCAAGAATTTCTCTTAAATTCGGCATTACATATATGATGGTTTGAATGGCAGTTGAAACTTGGTAGGTGAAAGGTTGCGTGCAGTTGATATTGGACGTGATTAAATAGCTTTTTCTCAATGGGAGAGAACTATGAGATTGGGAATTTGTGTTATCAGCATTGGATGGGACCCGTATCTGTCCTGGCGTGCTTAAATGAAAAGAGATTTAATCTTAGTTCAAAATTTTTGGAGGTAACAATGTGTTTGCTAAAAAACCTTGATACTAGTGACGACTTGATATTAAATAAAATGGCCAGTGTGGTTATGATGCTTTATTAGTGTTAAGAGTGTTGACTTCAGTGGAGTACTGTGAGAAGTATGTGGGGGTTTGATAAATCTAGTATATCTACGATTGTAATATGGACCAGACCGGTTGGTTGTGGGTAGCTAAAAATCAAAGATATGGATTCAGATGAATGGAAATGTTTGATATGGGCACTATGGAACGCGTATCTTGTGTTATTCGACCTTGGTTTTGTACATTCATATGTGACCACCTACTTCATTCTGGACATGGTTTGGAGTATGATTCGGTGCATATGCCCACACGTGTTTCAGTTATTATTTAAAACTAACTCTTTCGAAAGAACTAGGATTCCATTTTGTGAAGTGTTTTTGTTCAGGTGATTTAAGAAGCATATTAGGAGGAGATATGGAAAGAAAACAACGATTGATTCTTTTTTAGTTAATAAAAGTAAGAAGTTGAAAAGAGAAATTTCAACAACTAATAAGTAAACCTCAAAGTTATTAGTGTGTTGTGATTAAATGCAATATTAAACAACATGATGAAGAAGTGAAACTTTTGAAAGAAAGAATTGATAATTAAGGTATACACCTGATCATAAATTAAAAAGAAAAAAGTTAAGCTCCTACCTAGGTATATTACAAGAAAAAAGTTGAGATGAGCTAGCAAGCGGTCGCTTGGTCTTCAAATTCAGTTTCCTTGTTTACATCAGCAGGAGGCAAAAAACACTCCATTGACAAACCGAATATATTGAAATCGATCTCTTCAATGAACCAAGTCTCTTCAATTTTTGCTCTATAATCTATGTTCTTTCCATATCTATAAATTGTTGCTGCTGTTTTGCCACTATGAGCAACGTTGATACCTTCAATATATCTATAATCTTCAAGAATAGATTCCATACTTGTCTCCCAGAACACATTGCTATCCCCCTTTGCTGACTTTAATCTTACTAATTTTGTATCCTCAAATTGAAGTAGAAGACCTGTTCTTTGGCTGAAGTAGCCCCATATTGTGTGATGGACAACTTCAGTATTAATCGTACTTTGTGCCTTAAGCATCTCTATACTAGATTCCAATTTTAGAATAAAACATTCTTCGTCCTTAATAGTCTTCTCTCCAAAACAAATAGCATTCGAGAACAAATTCGCTGTTGATCTGGGGTCCAAACCCTGTTCATCAACATACGTATCAAAATATATAGGATCATCACAATATATAAGAGCATCAAAATGTATAAAGGGAGGCTGGTACCTGGAAAAACCTTCTAAGGGGTCTTGGAGGACCTTTTGAAGCACTAGAGCTAGAGGAAGATTGACTCCAAGCAACCTTACCATTACTTCCTGCGCTTACCTTGCAACCCGAAACAACCAATTCTAAAACCCATTGGTCAGGATTCTTTTGCCATAGGACAAAAGCTCCAACCTCACAGTGGCATTTTGAGTTGTCATTGATACCACTTTGATGCATGTCTGATGTAGACATCTTCACTTGCCCTACTGCACACATGCTATTTACTGAATTCAATGCAGCTTGCCCTCCACATGCTGCTACATATTGTTGTACTATGTATTTAGCAGTAGAATCCTCCTGAACATAACATATTACAATTCATCTAAGTATTTGTGATGATCATCTATATATTTTTTTGAGCTAGGAGTTGACAAAGATCATCTATCAATGGCAAATATAATTTTACACAAGCTTAGAAGAAGAATCAATTACAATTTGCATAATGGTTGACCTAAAATATATAAGAGAGAAAGACTGAATTAATTACCTTAAGAGGCAATTTAACAGTAGGGTTCGATTGAACCTGAAAAGGGACAAGAGCAGAGCCAACGATTTTAAACAAAAACATAAATTGATCAAGAGCGATATGTTGAGAAGAATATTTTTCTGTAGTTTGAGCCCTCATAAGATTACGCATATTCTTCCATTGTAATGCAGCATTGCCATTGCTACTCAATTTCTCAAACAACTCCTCTGGTATTGGGACCTCCAACACTGTCTCCAACCCATCTTTCTTCTCCAAATTTGGACACAATGTTCTCATCGATTTGTTCATACAAATCAATCTCTATATAAACCAAAAAATATAAAAAAGAAGAATTTTTGCAAGAAATTAGATGATGTTTGCAAAAAGGTCTTCCCCTTTCCTGCGTGTTGGAATTGATTTTTTGTTTTTTTTTCATAAATGTGGAAGATGAAGAGGAAAGAGAGGAGAGGTATGTTGAGAAAGGGTCTTCCTTGGTCGTAGCAGTCATGTGGGCAATCATATTCATGGTGAATATTATATTTTTTTATTTTTATAATATACACTTGTCCATTTTCACACTAGTCTCATGGCATACTAAGTCATGTGCTACGGCTCGCAAAATCAAACTCAACACCCCATATTTCTCAAGTACATTCATTTTAGTACTTTAGTTGGTGTAATACCTTGAGATTTTGACATCACAAAATCCAAGGATTAATAATCATTTTTTCTTTTTTTTTTTTGAAAAGTTTAACCTTTGTTGTTAGAAAAATCTCTACATAAAGTAATGATCATACCTATATTTTTAAACTATAAATTACATTAGATTTATCCATTTAATAAGTCAATAATCCATTATTATGAAGAGTTACTAGATACAAAACTTCGGGTAAGCCCGAACCCAATATGTATTATTTTATTTATTTTAATTATGTGACACGGATAAAATTAGGAGAATCAACTAAATTTTTAAATATTTTTTGTTGTTAATTGTTTTTATAATATTTTTAACGTACTTTTCAAATAATATTTGTGGCACATGTGATATTCTTTATTATTGTAATTTATAATACTTTAACATAATTTTTAAATAATATATGTTACTCACTTAGTCAAAACATATGTAGCACATGTGAAATTTTGAAGTCAACCAAATTTTTAGTATGTGTGTTGCTCCCAATTGCGCATGCAAGTGTATGTGGTCGTAAGAGTAATGAAATGATTCTTTCAGAGTCGAATTGTCAAACCCAAAAGACTTATGATCAATTTATGTTTCGTTCAACTTATTCCTCAAATTAAAGAAGGTGTTTTGAAAAAAACTTGTATTTTCTATCTATACTACGATTGCAAATAGTTAAAACTTAAAAATAAACTAACAATGAACAACTTCAATTTCGGTGATTAAACAATAAGGGACAATTTAAGGGCTCACAACAAATTTAAGGATTCATGTATCACATCTCTTTCATGGATTTCTTATGGTTATGAAATTACTAATTTATAGGGTTGATATTATGATAATGATCTTTCGACCTCTAACCACCTACCTCATTTGATTTCCTAACTACATCATTGAGCGGGATGGGCAGACTCAATTGTGGAGAATCTATTTTTCATACTATCTCTTAACCAAGCACGATCTTATTCTACGTGTCAATCCTAAACACGAATCTAAACAAGTGGTACGGAAGACAAATCATGCTCCTTGTATTCTCTGGTCTATCTACCTATTCGTCCCTCGAGTTCAAAAATAAACAATGAATTTATCTCAATAGTGGCCAATCATGAAATACTAAAATAAGAATACAAGAGTAATTTATATGATAACCAAATTAATCTATAAAAATCGATGTTCAACAATCATCCAAAGGCTTTTGGCCATTCATAATCATCAAAAACATAAACAATATTGTTTTCATGTAAGTGAACACTAAAGAAACAGTAGGAGATTGAAACCTAAGAAGATTTGTAATCCCATGCTCTGGCACTAGAAAAAGAAGAAGTCCTTTACAAAATAACCTAGGGTCGATTTATAGAGTTTGGGGGAACTAAACCTTTCTCCTAATTGGATTTGGAATCCTCAAAAATATCGATATTCGTCTAGGAAATCGGGGGTAGGGCACCACCATCGCGCTAGCAATTGGCACGGTGCGTTGCAAGTGCGCCAGTTATGTACCTTAATTATGTTGAGGCTGGGGCGGCGCGCCAGTGCTTGCCCGTGATGCATTTTCTTCGTGCTCATTTTCCCTTAGCTCCCGTAAGGTCTTTTGTAGCTCCCATTGTAATTGTACTTCTTTAGTAACTCCTACATATCTCTAATCATGTAGGTTAATGGAAATCACCGCAATACTCATAAAACATATCAATTATCATCAATAATATCATCAAAACATAAGGTACATGCAGCTAAATCATAGTAATTGGGCATATAATGTAACACTCCAGAAATTAGTAAGCTAAACTAGAGCTTAACGTGAGGGTTAGAGACTTGGATGTAACTCCCCGTACATAAAAATAAAGGGTTTCGTGTTAGAACGTTAAGGTACGACCCCCCATGGACACACCATGGGTCCTTGAGGAGACCCCTAGAAAACTGCTTGGACAGTGACCAACGGAAGGGACCTACGCCTCGTGGGTTAGTCTACGCCCGTGGGTGAGGGGCGGTACGTCTAGGCCCTAAAACCAAGTCTCTAACCCCAACCCACGCTTCAATAGCACGGGCTGTGGGTCCAACCATGGTCTGTCAGTGAGGCTCATGGATGGGGCCTGGAAACTGTTTTTGGTGGTTAAGTTTAGGGGCACTTTGGGGTTTTCCGGTTTTAATTAATATTAAGTGGTGTCGTTTTAACCTAATTTAGACACCCTAATAAGTATTTTAGACCACTAAATTAAGTCATTCACCTCATTATTTCTTAAACTCAAAACTATTCCCCAAACTTCATCCTCACCAAAGAAATTGCCTATCAAGAACTTCAAGGAAGAAGAAGAAGAAGGAAGTTGGAGCTAGGGTTCAAGGAGCAAGGTCTTCTACTAAAATTTATTGGGTTTCATTGATAAGGTATGGTAGCTCTTCATCCATGGATAGAATTCATGCATGGACCCCCTTCAACACCCCAATTTGAAGGATAAAATCCCTAAAAGCTAGGGTTTGATTCCAATGTCATAGGTTCCTTTCAAAAACAACTTTTATGATTGAACTATGTTATATTATGTATGAATCAATGATTTATTATGGTTTTTATGTTGAAATATCCAAGAACCCATGAAATCCACATATTCCCAAATTATGATCTTGTGATGTTGGTGTGTTGATGAAAGAAGGATATTATGAGATTATGCTTGTAGTAATTGGGTTACTTGAATTATTTTAATATCCATGTATAATGTAGTGAATTCTAGATGTGTTGATTTGATATGAGCTTTGATCTTTGAAAGGGTAAATTATGATATTATGCATGATTATGAAGTTTATGTTTTTAAGAACACTTTGAGAGTGAAGTGTTTATGATTATGATGTAGTTGTTGTGTTGTTGAAAGGTTATTCTCATATACACACTTATGCATGAATATGATATGATGTGAAAGGTTTTCTCACAATATGATGATTCTAAGGTTGAAAGGCTTTCTCACCTATTGAATCTATATGTAGACATGGATGGTGTAAGGTTATTCTCATGCATGATCTAAGAGCTATCCTATAAATTATGTTGGATTGAGTGTCAAGACATTCTTCCATGAATATGAATGAAGTCAAGTCTTAATAAGTACTTCGTGGGAATTAATGCTTAGCACCGAGTGGATATTGTTATGAGATGGAAGCCCTCATGTTAGTTGAGGCTAGGTTTCTAGGAGCAATCTCTTGGGATGGAAGACCTCACGATAGTAGAGGCCGGTTTATAGTAGAAATCTCCTTATCCCATAAACTATGTGCCCTAATAGGTATTTAGCTAGTGGATCCACCTAAGCTAAGAGTATGGTTCTACCTTAGGCAAGTAGAGCAACCCTTTTGGTGTGGGAGTCACCGATTCCATGGTTAGCTCACATGGTCTCATGTCGGTTAAGGCTTACATCCCACAACAACATTATGAGCAAGAATATCAATTATGAACTTTGGTTACTCAAGAAGCTTTACTTAGCATGGGTGATATTTATGGGGTCTTTTTCATGCATTGCACAAGTATGTTTTGAGGGTACTTATGATATGTTCCTCTTATGTTATGATGATCTATGTATTGATTATGTTTATGACTTATGCTTTTCCACTATTTTCATGATGATGTTTAAACTTGGTAAATTGCATTCTTTTAAATAAAAAGTCCCTTTTAGCATGTTTTCAATGTTTTTATGCATGGCTATCATACTTAGAGCATTTTTGTACTAACACCTACTTTTCATAAATTTCCCCAAGTGTAGGATCCGATTCTCAAGGTGATCATCGTTGTGGATAAACTTGAATTTGCTTATTCTCCTAGCTTGTTGTTGAGTCCTCATGATTCGAGGACGGATGTTATCTCATTGTAGTTCATTTCTTGTATTTCCTTTTCGGACTATGTTGTATGTGTTGTGTCCCTTTCTCTCTTCGAATATGGTAATAGATGGCTATGTTGAGACTTAGAGTCTAGACTTCCGCTTTTCTTTTATGTAAATTTTAGTCTTGAAATGCATTTTTTACTCTTATTGTTCTATTGCTTATATTATGATATGCTAAGTGGCTTGTATGGAGTCCTTCATGGTTCTATACGGCATGTTACATCTAGGGGGTACCCCTGGGTCGTGACATATACATATGCCCAAGATCACCACCCCACACTTAAATCTTAGTTCTTCCTCGAACAATCTCTAAGGTATCAACACACAATTAACACCTAATGACTTGTCTACCTGCACATGCTTATGTAGTTCACATTTTGTGCAATAAAAAACGTATTATTTCATGAAATTAGTATACCAATTGACACAACATAACCTCAATGAGGGTCTCGTACCCAATCTTATCGGGCCTATGTAATCATATTTGAATACAACAACATAAATACTCTCAAGTGTGTGTCATGAATGCCCTCACTATTTTGGTATGACCTTTCACTCAACATAACTCATGTTCACACATTTTAATTTCAAAAAGGCCTATTTTTTTTCCAGAATTTAAGCTCTCTCTCTTTCAAAAAATGTTCTTGCATATCACATGACAGAGATTTACCCTTAGTGTACCTTAACTTTCACAATCCATTTATTATTGAATAAAGAGGACTTAACTTGTTTGTACTGTCGACTTCGGGATAGGGAGGGTACATTTATGATACAAATAGTGACAACTTCTTAATACACTTGATTTATTATTCAGACATCTTAACCACTGTTCTCTTCTTTGGTTCACACCTATTAATCACCCTCTATTAGTCTTTAAATCTCGCCCTTTCTTGATTTAAGAACTTGTTAATAATGTTTCCCTTTTTTTAATTTTCACACAATTCTTCTTATTCTAGGAATAACAAGGGCTTATGCAATTTTATTATGGGATTTTTTCACCTTAATCCTTATTTTCACCATATAAGCTATCCTATCATGCTTCACTCTATCATTAATCTACCCTTACTTCACTACTTAGTGAATTAAGGATTAATATTTGGATCAAACAATGAAATGGTATAAAAAAAGGGATTCAACTTATCATACGATTAATTAAAAAATTATAGGCTAAAAAGCTCAATGGGTCTTCACTAAGGATAATCATCATAGATGCACAAAAGAGAATTGAATTTGCTACGCCAAAAAATGTCTCAATCATATTTCACAGTTCATACAAGTTACTGGTTAAGCACACACGGGGCAAGTTCTAGATGAAGCTTTACGTAAGAATGACCAGTGCTAGATTTACACTCATTTGAGACCTTTTTAGTCCAACTATTAGTGTCCTCAATATCTATTTATATCCTATTCTGATGATATTTTTATTATTTGAAGATATGAAGGCTAAAGGACAAGGCAAGGATGAAAACTTGGAAGAAAGGCCAAAAATAGCAAAAAGAGTATAAACTCCACACTGGCAGTCAACTAACCAAAAGTGTGAATTACCCAAATGGCCTGACCTCACCCAAAATGATAGTGCTCGCAATCGAAGATGTTCAAGGAAAGTCTGCGAATTGAGTAGTGAAATGGTGATTCACCAAAAATGAAGGGAAAACACAATGACCATCGTCGAAGGTGACATGACTTGGATGAAAAATAAAGTCTTAAAAGGCAAACAAAGTTGGTAATCGAAGATCCACTGAATGTGAAAGGCAGACTCAAATAAGTTCACCAACTGAAGTTCAAACACTTGAAGCTTGAATCAAAAGAAAGGATAGCTAAGGAATAGACGGCGATCAACCGAGTCTGCTTGGCGAGCCCGACAAATGTTGTCGAGTTGGACATGCAATTGATTTTGACCCAAATTTTAGGAAACTATTAGTAGCCAAAAAGGAGAGAAATTTTATTAGATTTTGGAAATGAGTTTCAGTTCCTAACTTTGTATGAGTTTTGGAGAGTTAGCTTTTGAACTCTTAGAGAAATATTCTTAGTGTTGGATTTTTAATTTAACTCTGGAAATTGATAATTGGAAGTTGAAATCGAAGTGGGTGTTGATTATAATTGCTTAATTTTATCACATCAATGGTTGCTATCATGATAGATATAATTGTTTTACTTTTTATGATGTGTCGCTAAAACCCCAATTATTGGGGTACAATGATAGGTTGAGTGTTGATTTAGGGTGTGTTTGGTATGAAGGAAAATGGTTTCCTGGAAAACAAGTTGATTTTTGACTTATTTTCTCATGTTTGGTTGGTGAGTAGAGAATATTTTTTGGAAAAGATTTTTAGTGTTTGATTTATGAATGAAAAATATTTTTGAGAAATATCTTTTATTTTTATTAGAGTAGAAAATAATTTTTGAAATTGAAAATATTTTTTAGAAACAAACTTAAATTTTTTTTGGGGGATGGTAGGGGGTGGGTGAGGGGGCGGAGGGTCGAGGGTAGGGGTGAAAAATTGAAATTTTGAAGTTGAAAGTATTTTTTTAAAAACAAACTTAATTTTTTTTGGGGGGTGGTGGGTGGGGGGGTCGAGGGTTGGGGTGAAAAAATAAAATTTTGAAGTTGAAAATGTTTTTTAAAAACGAACTTAATTTTTTTTTTTTGGGGGTGGGGGGTGGTAGGGGTGGGTGGGGTGGGGTGGCTGGGTA
>JAJOOF010025681.1:0-15776 GCA_029582545.1 Solanum lignicaule
GTAATGGAAATAAAATGGGAAATAATGACACCAAGAATTTTACGTGGAAACCCTTCTAAATAAGGGAAAAACCACGGGCCAAGAGGAGCAACTGATATTACTATAGTAAGGAATGTTACACTGTAGTCACGAGTACAATACTCAAAATGACTACTACACACTCAAAAGGAATAACACTCTTTTGATTTCCACCTTACTAAAATATCGCTCACACTCTATTTTTCTTCACAGACTATTTTTCTTGTATAGCCTATGGAAACCTCACAGCTCTCTAAATATTTTACTCTCTCTGTGAATTGGTGTATCAAATGAGGAGCTGAAGATCTCCTTTTATAGAAGAAATCAACAGCACAGTTTCAACATCCACCGATATGTTTCTCAACTTTTGCTGCCAACCATTGACAATTGCATGCAGCAATTGTTGAATAACAATAATTGAATAATGGCAGCAAATGTTGAATAAACCAACAATTTGACTAATGGGGCTGGACCCCACAATTTCAACAAATTAACCAAATCCATGGCATCTTCTTCTTCTTTTGCGAGTGATTCACAATACTGTCCTCGATGGAAGTACGATGTTTTTCTAAGTTTTAGAGGTGCCGATACACGGAGAACATTTATGGGTCACTTGTACGAAGGTTTGAAAAGCAGAGGAATATTCACCTTTCTAGATGATAAAAGGCAAGAGGATGGCGATTCCATCTCAGAAGAACTCTTGAAAGCTATTGAAGAGTCTCAAGTTGCACTCATTGTTTTCTCAAGAAATTATGCTACATCGAGGTGGTGCTTGAATGAAATAGTGAAGATCATGGAATGCAAGGGGGAAGAAAATGGACAAACAGTCATACCGATCTTCTATGATGTGGATCCATCACATGTTCGATACCAAAGTGACAGCTTTGCAGAAGCATTTGCCAAACATGAATCGAGGTATAAGGATGATGTTGAGGGAATGCAGAAGGTGCAAGGATGGAGAACTGCCCTAACAGCTGCCGTAAATCTAAAAGGATATGATATTCGTGACGGGTGAGTTGAAAACACATAATATGTTTCTATTACCCAGGGCTATAATGTTTCCTATTTAATACGCTCTTGAACATTAAAAATATGAAAATACATTCTAATACTTGACTTTCTCACATTGTCAACAATCAATCTCTTATTTATGTAGGATTGAATCAGAGAAAATTCAGCAGATTATCGACCACATCTCTTCGAAATTTTGCAAGAGTGCTCGTTTTTTTATCTTATTTGCAAGATGTCGTGGGAATAAATTCTCATTTAGAGGAACTAAAATCCCTACTTCAAATAGAAACCAATAATGTTCGGACTGTAGGGATCTGGGGAATAGGCGGAGTTGGTAAAACGACGATAGCAAAAGCCATCTTTGATACTCTATCTCATCAATTTCAAGCAGCTTGTTTTCTTGCCGATGTTAAAGAAAATGCACGAAAGAATCAACTGTATTCCTTACAAAATACCCTTCTCTCTGAACTGTTAAGAAAAAAAAGTGATTATGTCAATAATAAGTATGATGGGAAGTGCGTGATTCCGAATAGACTTTCTTCAATGAAGGTGTTGATTGTGCTTGATGACATTGATGAAAGAGATCATTTGGAGTATTTAGCAGGTGGTGTTGGTTGGTTCGGTAATGGCAGCAGAGTTATTGTAACAACTAGAAACAGACAATTGATAGAGAAGGATGCTGCAATATACGAAGTGCCTACGCTACCTGATGATGATGCTATGCAATTATTCAATCAACATGCTTTCAAAAAAGAAGTTCCAGATGAGTGTTTTAAGAAGTTCTCGTTGGAGGTAGTAAATCACGCTAAAGGCCTTCCTTTAGCCCTCAAGGTGTGGGGTTCTTTGCTGCACAAGAAAGGCCTAACTCAGTGGACAAGAACTGTAGACCAAATAAAGAAAAAGTCTAATTCAGAAATTGTTGAAAAACTCATAATAAGTTATGATGGATTGGAGCCTGAAGAGCAAAAGATATTTCTAGATATCACATGTTTCTTCCGAGGAGATGATAGAGAAGAAGTCATGCGAATTGTTGAGAGCTATGAACCTGGAGCTGAATTCATAATGGATGTCCTAATTGACAAATCCCTTGTGTTCATCTCTAAATATGATTGAAATGTATGACTTGATTGAAGATATGGGCAAATACATAGTGAAAATGCAAAAAGATTCCGGAAAACCACCTAGTAGAATATTGAATGTTGAAGATTTCGCAGATGTGATGATGGACAATATGGTAAGCTAAACAATGCAATAGTAATTTAAAATATTATATAAAAATTCATATTTCAAATATCTGTTCCTCTAGCTTCATATACTGACGCACAATTCATTTAAGTTGTTTCAAATCTACACTACCTAGTTTGTTTATCTCATGTTAATAAGTTATGAATTACTGTTTTGTTTTATCATAGCATGAAAGTCTTTTTACATTGAGTCTAATAAACTTCTCAAATTACTGTTTTGTTTTATCATAGCATGAAAAACTTTTTAACTTGAGTCTAATTACGCAAAGCATTTCTCTTAAGCGACATATTTCTTAAGAAATACTGTAACATCCGGTAAGTTGAAATAACTATGAAGAGGCTTAAAAATCGAAAATAGTCATTTTTGGAAAGAATTTAAAAATCTGGAAAATTTGGAAGTGTGGAAAAATGAATTTTTGGCCAACTTTGAGCAGTCATAACTTCCAGATCAGGATGAGTTAGGAGTAGTTCCAGTTATGGTTGTGAAGCTTGTGGAGTGATCTTTCCAACGCCGCCGAGTTTGCTCAATTCCGAGTTCGTATGAGCAAGTTATGCCTTTTAGAAGTTGGGCAGTTGGCAGGGAAATCCGTCCGGGAAATTAAGGGCATTTTGGTCTTTTCCCTAGCTATTTCTTTTGAGGTTATATTGTTGAGTTAGGCTGATACTTGGATCATTTTGTTCCATTTTAAGAGAGTGAATGCTAGGGTTGAGAGTGAAGAAGAGAAGAAGAAGAGAAGAAGGAGAAGAAGAAGAGAAGAAGAGGAGATCAACAAGTTTCCGTCAAAGATCGTCGTGGAAATCGTCGGGGCTGATCCCTATCAAGGTATGTGAGTATTTAGTGTGGGTTGATCCTTTCCCCCACACACCAAGCTCATTTTCATTATTGAGAAAGATTGGATATGTTGTTGAAGTTGTTGGGATGTGTTGTTGATTATGCTGTTGAAGTTATTGTTGGTTGTGGGACATGGTTTGGTTGTGTGTTTGAAGTTAAATCTCTTGTATGTTGAGGGATTTTATGATCCTTAGTGGTTGGGATTGGAACCCTTGAAGTTAGGGTGGTTTAGAGTTGAAGAAAAGAGGGAGAAAAGTCGAGTTTCTGGGCAAGGGGGTTGGCGCGTTGCGCCTGGCAGCGCGCCCCAAAGGGGGTTCTGAAGTTTCCCCCTTGGGGCAGCGCGCCACTCAGTACGCCAGCAGGCCCTCTCTGAGGTTTTGGGTCTGGCGCTCCGCGCCTCTCAGAGCGCCAAGAGCGCCAAGTCTTCCCATTCCTCCCCTACTTTCTCATGCATGTTCCTAGGTATTGTACCTATGTTTCCTAGTTGATTTCAACACTCCAAAGTGTTTCTAAACATCCCGAACTCATCTAAATACGTGTGATCATACACCTTGAATTCATAATTCAATTCAAGGCGAGATAGTATCAAGCTAAGGTGAAGTTAGAGTCAAGTCAATAAATGTTAAGAAGTAAGTTCAAGCAAGTCCTCCAAGCTTTTCAAGAGTCGTTATTGAACGTTTTAACTTTGTTTCAAGTTTCCAAGTCAAGCAAGAGTGTTGAGTTCCAAGTCAAGAAAAGAGTCTCAAGTTTCAAGTCAAGTAAGAGTCTTGGGTTTCAAGTTAAGTCAAGAGTTTAAAGTTGAGTCCATTCTCTCAAAAGCTATTAGGGAACTATGTATTCCCAAAGAAGTTTATAAATGTTTTACATTTAAGTAAGAAAGGAACCATGTTTTTCCAAAGGAGCCGTTTGGCTAAATTTTGAGTAATTATCTCAATTAAAGAAAGATGTGTTTAAAAACACTTATGAGCCAAAGCATTTTTGGGAGTAGTATTGAGCACCGAATTGGGGACATGAGTTCATACTAACTCAACTCTCCATAAGAACCATGCGCCAACATGGGACTTGACGTATCATTCTTTTTAGATGATCACGTAAGATTAGGCTAGTGGATCCACTAAGCAAAAGTAAGGTCCTATATCACGGCAAGGTATAGGATGGTCCTTGGGCAACGTGAGGTAAAACGGTGTATCATCACTAGGGCTCATAGTGGTGGTTGTCGGTTAAAGAACCTCCCACAAAAGTTATATTACTTTTAAATAAGAAAAGTTAAGTTTGTTATTGTTTTATCATTAACGAGCTAAGTTGGGTATATTGTTTTACAAGCTAATTATATATCGCATGTGTCTTATTGCCTTATATATGTATATATATATTGAGTTCAGTTAAGTTATTCTTGAGTCGTACAGGGCCAAGGTAAGTGTTCTCTTGTATTCCTTTCAAGCTTAAGTCGTGGTTTAGCTTTCCAGCTCGCATACTCGTACATTCCATGTACTGATGCGAGTTGGCCTGCATCTTATTATGATGCAGATACAGGTACCCCGGATTAGCATCCTGCACGTCGTTGATCCAGCTGAGCACTCTTGAGTCAGTGGTGAGCCTCCTTGCTTTTCGGAGGACTCAATTATTTTGTGTACTTAGTTTTGTTCTATTAGGATGTTGCGGGGTCTGTCCCAACATCCATCTCAGTATATTAGAGGCTTCATAGACAGTTAGTCAGTTAGTTTTGAGTCTCTCTTCTATGTATATATGTAAATATCTATTTTGAGATTTGAGATGCCCTTGTGGCCAGATTTTCATAAGTTAAGTTGTTGTGTAAAGTTGCATTACATTAAGCCATCCTTTTGAGTTAGGTTTCCGCTGAGTTAAGAAAGCCAGGCCAAGGGTTCGCTTGGGGCCAAAAATGGTCTCTGGGTGCCGGTCCCGCCCAGGATGTAGGTTTGGGGCATGACAAATACTTAACTAATATTGTACCTTAATCTTTTTTAACGGTACTTTCTCTTCAAGATCTTGAAGTGCAAAAATAAGCACAAAATATATCGAAAATTTGCACGCAAGGCGTAAGAAAGTAGTGATATTGATTAGCGGATTTTATACTGAAGTTATAATTTGTCTCATGATCTTTTTACTAGGGGACCATGGCAGTGGAAGCAATCTGCTTTACTCATTTTGGAAAACTAAGGTTTAATAAAGAAGCAATGAAAAATATGAAAATGCTTAGGATATTATGCATGTGTAATGGGGATGAAAAAAATAAGACGACCTCCTCATTTTCATCTGACTCCAATTGCCATGATGACTCCATTGAGTACCTTTCCGACAACTTGCGTTGGTTTGTCTGGCATGATTATCCTTGGAAGTTATTGACAGAAAATTTTAATCCCAGAAGGCTTGTTGAACTTGATCTCCAGTGGAGTTCATTGCATTATTTATGGAATGAAACAAAGGTACCATTCTATTTCAGATACTTTCTATTTTGTCTTGTCCTAGAATTATATATGATTCTTGTGTTTAAATAAAATAAATTGCATTTCCAACCTCTGCATCTAAAGACGAAACAAAAAGAAATATGTTGGCGCAACTTTTCTCATCGGCCATTGTTTTCATTACACTCACGACGCCTAAAAAGGTGTTTCACATTCTTTTCTACATCAACGTCCAGGGGTAAATGAGAACAGATAATCATAATTTTTCATCAAATAGAACATGCTAAGATTAAGGTCTTCTTTTAAATATTTTACCTTTTATTTATAATAAAAAAATAATAAAATATGAATTTTATCTAGTTTCTGAGCATGTAATTTCCATATAAAGTAAAATCAAACAATTTCTCATTTCACACGTTTGCTACTTTAGGATCATTCTCCATCATTCTTTCTGTGTTTTGAATAGCAGCAATTTCAGTCGCTACGAGGAATAGATCTAAGCGGCTCTAAAAGCCTGAAGAGAACACCAGATTTTGAGGGGATGCCAAATTTGGTGTATTTGGATCTAGAGGGATGTACGAGTCTTGAAGAAGTTCATCATTCCCTCAAGTATTGCAAAAATTTCATTGAGTTAATTTTGTGTGAGTGTGAAAGCCTTGAGAGGTTTCCATATGTTAATGTGGAATCTCTTGAATATTTATATCTAGACAAGTGCTATAGTTTAGAGAAATTTCCAGAAATCCTAGGAAGGATGAAGCCGGAGTTAGAGATTATGATGTTATGCTCTGGGATAAGGGAACTGCCATTATCTTTCTTTGATCTCCAACCTCATCTTACAAAGCTAGATTTGAGGGGCATGGATAACCTTGTATCTCTTCCGAGCAGCATTTGTAAGTTGAAAGGTTTGGTGAGGCTATATGTGTTTGAGTGCTCAAAACTTGAAAGCTTGCCAGAAGAGATAGGTGAATTAGAAAACTTGGAGGAGCTTCATGCCTCATGGACTCTCATCTCACAACCTCCGTCCTCCATCGTCCGGTTGAACAAGATTAAATTATTAGCTTTTGCAAATGTAAAATCAGAAGATAGAGGGACCTTTGTGTTCCCTCCGGTGAGTGAAGGGTTACTCTCATTGAAAGAACTACATGTCTGTTGGTGCAATTTAAAAAACTTGGAGGAGCTTGATGCCAGGCGTACTCTAATCTCACGACCTTTGTCTTCCATCATCCAGTTGAACAGGATTAAATCATTGACTTTTGAAAAAGATAAATCAGAAGATAGAGCGAACTTTGTGTTCCCTCCAGTGAGTGAAGGGTTACGCTCATTGGAAGATCTGGATCTCAGTTACTGCAATCTAATAGATGGAGGACTTCCAGAAGACATTGGATCCTTATCCTCTTTGAAAGAGTTGCATCTCAGTGGAAATAAATTCGAGCATTTGCCTCGTAGCATAGCCCAACTTGGTGCTCTTGAATACTTGGACTTATCAAATTGCAAGAGACTTACACAGCTGCCAGAAGACATTGGATGTTTATCCTCTTTGAAAGAGTTGAATCTCAGTGGAAATAAATTTGAGCATTTGCCTCGTAGCATAGCCCAACTTGGTGCTCTTCAATACTTGGACTTATCAGATTGCAAGAGACTTACACAGCTGCCAGAATTTCCACTGCAACTAGACACAATTTATGCAGATGATTCGATATGTAATTCGTTGTTTCAGAATATCTTCTCATTGCAGCATGACATCTCTGTTTCAGATTCCTTGTCACTAAGAGTGTTTACGAGTTGGGCGCGGAATATTCCAAGTTGGTTCCACCATCAGGGAATGGATACAAGTGTATCAGTCGCATTGCCGGAGAATTGGTATGTATCGGATAAGTTGTTGGGATTTGCTGTATGTTACTTTGGCAAATTAATTGATTGCGTCACAGCTCAATTGATTCCCTTGTGTGATGATGGGATGTCGTCAATGACCCAAAAACTTTCCTTTTCCAACCATTCAGAATATCTTCCAGCATTTGCTATTAATTTTTTCTTGATACCTCTTGCTGACTTATGGGATGCATGTAATGAAAATGGAAAAACACCAAATGACTATGGGTGCATTAGTTTAATTTTTGGAGAAGAGAAGAAATTTGGAGTTCGTTTGTTGTATGAACCTGACCTTTTCATTGGGATAAGGAGGAGAAGATATGAAGATGAGGCCACTTGCTCCTCTTCTAAGAAACAGAGGCAACTCTTGCAGCTCTTTCCCACAAGCCTCGGATTATAGATTAAATATTGGTAATGAAGCGTAGTCTCCGATGATATCTACCGTAAAATGTTACATTTTTTTTATATTTTAATAAGTGCAAGAAACACATTTTATTAATCATCTCTGAAATTAATGTAATCTAAGCGAAGAAACACTGCTAGACCATTGGATGTAAATCCCCCTATTAATATTCTCATTTCTTGTTCAATGTATTGCCAATGTCGAGCACGAAACAATATTTCACATCCGATTTCAGAAGACGTTCCAACGCTGTGTTCACATAGTCCATTGGCACGACTTCAATATCTGGTGTTATGTTATGCTTTGCCGCAAAATTCAACATTTCTCGAGTCTCTTTCATCCCTCCTATGATTTGACCGTGTTTCCATAAGTAGTGGAAACACGGGCAAATCCACCGTTTTCTTTGGTGCACCAACCATGACAAGATTTCAATAACATAAACAATGCAAGAATTCAAATGTAGTCTCTATTGATGCATGTCTACTGTCAAATTTACACAGTAGAATTAGTTTGTGAATCTGAAAATGGTTAATCTATTGGTGTGTGATCGGTCGGATGCTGAAGTATTCTATGACATCTTGCGACTTGCATCATATTGTTATGAATGGGCCTAGACCAGTATTGGCAAAGCAGCCCAACACTGGATTAAGTGGCTATGTGTGGGATCCGGGTTGATAAATAGAGACTTGTGAGAGCAAAATAGGTTTATGCGTATTGTTGTGTCGTAATTTAACTATTTCTAGAAAAATCACTTTTTTGAAATGTTCTAAGTATAAAACAATTTGAGAAATACTTAGAAAGAGTCGCCACTTAATTTTTTAAAGAAATTAAGAAAACTTATAAATTTCAAAGATTTAAACAGAAAAAATCATTTGAAAATACCAAAGAGGATTCGAGGTTCAATTTACACTTCGAGAAGGGTTTAAGCATTCGAAGTGTCCGCTAGCATGCGGTTGACTTGCGACTTGACTAAATATTTGACTGTTTTTGGAAAAAGTGATTTAACATAAAAAAAAAAAAAAATTACAATATTTGATTAATTTTGATAAAATAATTAAATAGATGACACATTTTTTATTTTTTATTTTATTTTTAGAGAAAAGGGACCCAAAAATGAAACATTTGAATTAGATTGCAAGTGATTAGAATATTAAATAAACTAGACTAATTAGAATTTATTTAATTCATTTTTAAATAATAATTTAAGCCAATTTAATAATTAAAGCATGAAAATCATTTTAAATTAATTGAAGAATAAACGTTTTGACTAACATTTTTGAGAAATGACTAAGTAAGTATTTATAATAATAATTTATGCTGCTAGATTAACTTTGAGAAAGTAGTTAAACAAAGAGTAATTTTTATTTTTAAGAAAATAGGACATTAATTGAAATATTTGAATTAGAGACAAGTAATTAGAATTTTAACGAAACTAAATTAGTTGGTTTTTATTTGAGTCATTTTTTGGTTTATGAAAAAACTATTTTAAACTAATAAAAATAAAAATAAAAAGTTTTGACTAAAGATTATAAATGAAGATACAAGAGTTGATAAAATGAGGTTTGTTAGAAACAAAACAACACAAAGAAATAGTTCGTCTTTTGGGGAATTCAACTAAGTTAATTAACAGTTATAAAGTTAGAGTCAAATAACAAACAATAAATAATCACAATTAAATAATTAAAGAGTAAGGGAGAAATTGAATTTGGGCCTCCTTTTGGGCCGATTTCGTTGGTATTTTTTTGGGGTTTAACCAAAACCCGTTTTTGGTATACAGCTGATGTATATCGGTCATTTCTTAGCCCTTTTTCATGTATTTCTTGCTTCCGAACATCTGTATTTCACCTAAGGTTGACTCGAACTGTTGGGTTGAAGCCCAACAAAGAGAATGCGAGGAAAATGGGATGGTCGGGCTCATCCCGAGAGGCCATTCATGCAAAGAAATATAAATAATGAGCATTAGTGACTTTACGAGAAAAATTTTTTTATATATATATATATATATATATATATATATACACACACACAGTGATATTTCTATTGACCACATTATCTATTTGACAATAAAAGAAAAGCAATCCAACTAATTCCAGATGAATGCTCACCTAATTAATCGAACATGAATCACACTTGAACAATACATATTAGGAAACCCATTTGAATATTACAAAGAGCTCCTTCAAGGCAAGCTAAATAATTGACTAAGAACTAAGATAAAAGAATTATTATAAATGATTTTAATACCCAATTGGACACAAAATATATTCTCAACAATAGTTCAAAGAAATATAGCCATTCCACCTTAACCTACTAAAGATGAGGCTTCTTATTAACATGCAAGCAACCAAGATCTTAAAGCTATATAATATATGCAAATCACATAAACCATAGGCAAAGAAAACTTTCCGTCAAAGGCAAAATAGGGAACAAAATCTCATTTATGCATAACCACTCAATCATAGAGGATTTAAACAAGATAAATTCCACATAAAAAAACTAGAATCTATGAAATAAAATGCAAGAAAAATGAGCAGCCCCTTATTTAAAGCTAATGCTAATCAAAATGTTAATATGGAATAATGACAATTAGGTACATCCAAGATGAAGAATAATGAAGGCAACATAACTAATAATTACTAACTTTATTATAACAAAATAAGCTTAAACAAGGAGGAATGAAACAAAATCAAATATGGACAAAGCTACTGGATATATTGTTGAAGCAAAAGCAGGAAACACATCTTTGAACACTGTGCACTAAAGAAAGAAAAAGAAAGATTTCGAGGAAGAGCATACATGCTAGGAAGTGAACTAAGCCATTTTTAAGACTAAAATAAAGTAAAATCTTTTAGTAACTAAAGTTGCAATAACGGAAGAGGTTTAATAGCGGAACAATAAAAAATAACATTCCAAATGCATATGTATCCAATACAGAGACATTTTCAAGCATGTGATCCATCATAACTACTTAGACCATGGTACATCATTTTAACCGAATTAACTCTTCTAAAAGCAGTAGCATCAACAGGCAAACTTGCAACTAAGCCATGAAATTTCATCAAGTCAACTGACCAGACGACCAGAGCATTCAAGGGATGAATTGGAGGCAATGACCGACATAAATTAAAGCCACATATCCTACGAAATCATATTTGCACGAATCGAGATTAACGATATAAACAAACTTGCATTCTTCAGGCAGATTTGCAAACTAGAATAACTCTGATTTTCCATAACTTAAGAGGCAGGAAAGATTCAGACTATAGCTTTCAAATTGAACTTAAAATAAGAAATTTTAAACCAAACGAATGAATAGACAAAACTTGATATAAGATGACAAGAAAGAGATAAAATAACAGCCTTATACTACTTTCACAACCTGATTTTGAAACCATTTAGACCAGACATATGGAACCTTAAAAAAGGAATAAAAGAAATAATAAAAAAAAACAAAAAAAAAAAACACAAACAGCTGCTATAATTCTCAAATCAAAAGAAAGTTTCAACACGCTAGAAATGTTAGCACGAAAAATAAAGATAAAGAAGATCATCACAAAAGAAGAAGAGTTTACCTCTTGTCAAGCAGGAACTGAGACAAACGAGCTGAGCGAAAGCTTTTCACCACGAGTTAGGTTCCGACTAGCTTCAGTTAGCCGAAGACGAGAAAGAAAAACTCCAAAAATCTAGACTCCGAGGCCTTAATATATCTATAACTAATTCTATACGTATTTTCTATATATATATAAATATAATTGTTGTCTCCGACTCTTGAGCTATTTCTCTTTGATTTTTCCTTCAGTTTCTTGCCGACCTTTTTTTCAAATTTTTTCTTCCCCCTTTAACAGTGATTGAAAGAGGGAATATATAGAAGAAGAAAATTCGTTTTGGGGGGGAAAATCCATTGAGAATTCAAACAACAATTTCAATCCTCTCCGCTATTTTCAAAACCACAGTAATGGGGACGGGAAAAAGCTGATTTCCGTGAAAAAGGGGGAAAGGGGATGTGAGGGTTTGACGTTGAGGCTGCTAGGGTATGGGTTCTGCAGGATAGTTGGACGAGATTCCCGAATTTGCAGCGCGATTTGCTCGCTAGATTTCGATTTTTGCGTGAAGAAGAAGAAGAAGCGTACAGGGATCAATACTGTACGTATGTTGTATGTATTGCTGTTGTATATTTGTATGCTGATGGGTTTCTTTTGTATTGAAAGTGGGTTGGGCCATGTTTCTGTTGAAAGTAGTGGGCTGCTAGAATTGTTGAATTGGGTCACTTGAAATGGCCCAAAAACTGATCTTAAATATGGGTTTGAATTGATATTAGAGGATGGTTAAGGATTGCAATTGTAACCAATTAGAATTAAGGAATTAGCCAAATTGAATTTAATTAGCGAATTCGGCTAAATTTTAAATAAGGCGAATTAATTAATTAATTAATGAACTTCGTAATCTTGACGAGATAAAATAATTAACTTAATTTAAAAAACTAATTATTTCAATGTACATATACATATATATATATATATATATATATATATATATAAACTATTATATAACTAAATAATTAACCAAATATTTAAAATATAAAATCTTTTAGAGATGATTCCAAATATTCATAAAATTCATTAATTATATACATAATTACATAAAACATATATATCATTTAGAAATTATAAAAAGTGGCGAAACTATTTAAACCATATTATTATTATTTTTATAAAACTAATTATTGTAAATCGTTTGAAATTTACGAAGCTCGACAATTAATTTATATTGTGGAGGGTCAAAATTGGGTGTCAACACGTATTATGATCATGCTTAGCGAAAGTCTATATCCCTCATCCTTCTTTCTCTAAGTCTAGTTCCTCGTCTCCTTCTTCAGTCGATCCTAGTTCTTACCTTCAATATTTTTGTATTTCTGTTTGGGCTTTTGCCTTTTGAGTTGTTGCATTTATTTGGTGGAATTGTAATTGATCTTTAGCCTAATTAATATAGTTGAGAAACGAGTTAGACTTATCGTTGGATTTGAGTTCATTACACATATCTTGTAGTTGCATCATATGAGAGGTATTCATCATGCTTAACTTTAGCAATATACTTTTGCGGAGGCCATTTTCATATTTGTACCAAGATAACTATCTTATTACATCGGATAATAACAGAATACGAATTGTAGCAGTGTTATAGGCTGATCATAGATGTTTGTCTATCTATAAATCATTTTATTAAAGGTAAAATGATCATTTTAAAGTTATATTGTAACTAAATATAGAAGAATAATGACTAAAAGGAATGACATATAAATTGGGACAGAGAAAGTAGTTAAGGGATCAAAACAATTATTAGTAACAATTTTCTTAGAGTGAGTCCATAACCATAAATGAAAAGAATTATTAGCTAATTACAATTATAATTTCGATGCGAATTTGAATTAAGTCATGCCCCTATGCAGGTGAAGGATACCGAGTAGAATTAACTCGCAATAATTTAATTCAATGGAGATATTTTCCAAGGTACAGTCTTTCTTTGCATCTTCATCCACTTGTATATTGAGCTGTCCATTGTGTTCATATTATTGTGGATCCCATAGCAATAATTCAATTCAATTCAATTGAAGTAGACCCCATCTTCCATATTTTGCAAGTGTAGAGCTCAAATATTCTACTGATTTCCATTCATATTCATAGTAGACGCAACTTATGATTCGGAGTTAATCCAGAAGGCGGATTATTAAGTAATTAAGAGCATTGAGTTTAGAGCAACGGAAAAAAAAAACGTAGTAGTAATAGGAGTGTACGTATTGTTTGTTTCTTATTTTAGATGGACGTTTCTTATATTAACATATATCTGACTTGATATCTGTAGGAGTAATGTATAACATAATACATTGGCGTAATGGCGTTGATCATCTCAATGTGCACCTCTAATGCAAAAGCTACTTAAATGTTATTTGAAATATGCTAATAGTAATTTTATAATCTCCGTCCACATTTAATTGTCATGGTTTCCTTTTTTAGAGTCAAACTAAAAGAACTTTGACCAACATTTTACGATGTATATTTTTATCATATTGATATGCAAAAAAATGCAATTTATAGTACTTTTCGTATAGTTTTTGAATATCTAATTTTTTTTTAAAAAAATATCGAATTAATGTAATCTAATTTAACTTTAAAAATTAGTCAAATTGACTTTCGAAAAACGCAACATGACAAATAAAAGTGGACGGAAGGAGTAGTAGATATAAGGAATATGATGTTATAATCTCGATTATCCAAAGTTTTTGTACGAGTTAGGAGTTTAGCGAAGGGTGTGCAAATATTCTTCTCAATTATGCTAAGGGTGTAAAAAATTAAATATACACTTAAAATAACCAATATTTAATCTCGATATACCACATAAAAGGAAAGATATATTTTTTTAAGCGGACTAAAAAATAATAAAAATGAAACAAACAATTGAAACGAAATGAGTATTTTCTATTTGAATTTTAAATAGAATTACAAGGTAACCAAATTTCTTTTTTTTCTATTCATAAATTAGGGCCATATAATTCACTTTTTCTTTCTAGTTTGTAGCTTCACGGGCTTGTACTTTTAACTGTCCATCGTGTACAAATTGATTTATTTTGTTTTTGAAGGAGAAATATTTCCTCTATTTGTTATAAAATTTTGACTCTCAACTTAATTTTTTGATTTTTGATTTTTAAAAAATCCAAATCCAAAAAATAAAAATTCTTCATCAGAATGATAATTATTCTTTCATCTTTAATCAAATATTTTCCGTTCTTCTTTCTCCTATTGGCAGGAGCTCACCAAATTAATTCTCTATCTTGTCTCCGTTTGTGAACAAGTTTTAATTTTTTAAACTTTGCATGTTTGAATATAAAATGGTAAGTAAATAAGAGATCTAATAATTGCATCTTTATTGATCCACGGCTTTAAAACTTGCTACGAGTATCAATACATTGAATTATGATATAGAATTTTCTCTTGTTTTTTTAATAAGTCATCTTGCTGGCAAAAGGAACTAAATCACATATTTTTTTAGCAAATTTACGCTAGACATAATATGTAGCAGTCTTGTCTCACATAAAATTTTAACTTGAAACATCATACCGATTTTATTGATATCCACTAAAACTCACCTTAGGATCAAAACATTTGTCAGCCGAAAATAAATTAAATTAATAATAATAATCTAAATAGAATAACGACATAAAATGAAACTCTACCTAACAAGTTGTGGGCCTTGTTTATTTGAAACGGTAAGGTAATGTCCAAGCAATTTCTTTGTGACTGACCAAACAAAGAGAGTAGACGTTATTATATTGAAGATAAATAACCGGTCAAAAAAACATATTTTAATAAATGGGCTAACCCATCGGTGGCCCCTTAAAGTTGGCATCAAATTTCACTTAGACACTTTAACTGAGTTTTGTTCATTTTAGATATCTTATGTAGAGTTCTGTTGTGTCATTTGGACACTTTTTTAACAATCACCCAAAAATATAAAGTGTATGTTAAACACTCACCGATGACGTGTCAAAGTGACAGATTAAACAAAGACACATGTCATATATATAAAAAATAATTCTAAACTAATGACTTTTAAGTAAAAAGAAAAATAACCACTGATTTGATGACATGTGGCATTTCAAACTCAAATAATAAATATTTTTTAAAAAGAAATTCATCACTTCTAATTTTCATCAAGAAACTCACCCTTGTCTTCTTCACCCAACCAACCCAGGCGTCTTCTCCACTCCACCCATCCCAACCCCAACTGCTCCTCCACCCCCACTAGATCGTCCATCCTCTTTACCCCCACCCACCCCAACCTCAACCCCTTTTTCACTCTATCGTCATTTCAAGAAACATTTTCAAAAGAATTTAATAACATTGAAAAAATTAATTTATAAAAGCATAATTTTTTTCTCTTCTTTACTTCTAAAAAGAATCAGTTATAACTAACAATGGAAG
>JAJOOF010025682.1:0-15839 GCA_029582545.1 Solanum lignicaule
TATAGTTTAATTATTTCATCAAATAATTTAGATAAATAAATAAATAACTCAATGATAAAAAATAAAAAAATATTAACAATCTTCATACGTCAACTTTCATGCCAGTTCCAACACCTGAACTATGAAGTATATAGTTTCATATAAACGTGAAAGAAAAATAACAATTCATACAAAGAAATATAAAAATAAATAATATGAAAAAGAAATAGTAAACTAAAACCCAGTGATACTTCTAGCTGTCCATAAGTCAAATGTATGTATAGATTATTTATAAGAATATGAAAATTATTATATAAAATAATAGAATCCAAAATAAATAGGTGTGCGACGCAACCTGGGAAATTTCCAGATGCACTTTCGCTGCTTTGCTGCCTCTTAGCTCACTTTTCCTTTGTATTGGGAAAAAGATTGGGTAGTGTCCCTTTCTATTTTATTGTAGTAATATGTTTTTTTTTTTTTAATTTCTTGAGATAAGACTACTAATCTATGTCCTAAACCCAAAAAATGGTGACAAAACTATGCTCAGGGTCAGGGAGGGTGAGTTTTTGTTCTAAACAAGGGAAAGTTCCATTTATCCATATTTACTAATCTCTTTATATGTTTAGGTAAATCAGAAAATATATTGGAGCCTAACTCTGATTTCATCAATTCTATGACTTGATATAGTAAAATTGATTACTGGCCTGTTAGCTTCTTTGACGCAATGATTGTGTCGAAGCTGTAGTCTTCAGTTATTTTCTGACACTTCTTGGCAATTTGCTTGAAAAATTCTCCATGATGGCATGCTACAGTTCAAAATACAACTTATTTGACGCAAGTAATAACAAAATATAATACTTTTTAGTTAAACATCAGTCTTATGTTGCACAGCAACAAATTAAAGGAAACTTTTGCAAATAGCCACGGTAATAAATTTATTTATGCACTATAGCTATAGTTTGCATATTTACGGACTATAGCTACAGTTTAAGTTGTCTTGTTTATATAATTCGCGGGTACATTTGTATAATTCAGTTATTTTTGTATAAACTCGAAATAACGAATTTATACCATTACAAATATCAGAATGGTAAACAATTATACAAATTATATTATACAAATTCCAAATTATACAAACGTGCAAATTATATAAAACTAAAAAGCTTAGCCGCATAATTATAGCTAAAAGTGATCGCGAATTGTAATTAAAGGAAATTATAGCTATATTAATTAATTAACTAGTATATAGTATTTGCTTATACGCTTAATTTTTCTCATAAATTAATAACACTATTGCAACCGACAAAAGGCAGTAATGGGCTAATGGCTAGCTTAACGTCCCTTCTATTTATTTTTTTTAACCGACAAAAGGCAGTAATGGGCTAATGGCTAGCTTAACGTCCCTTCTATTTATTTTTTTTAATTAAAACGACCGTACTCAAAATTTGCACGTCTCATGGTGATTAGTGGCGGAGCAACATTCCTAGACCTTAATATTAATGAAAATTAATAAGAAATATAATGAAGAGGAAATAAATCTGAGCTCCACTTTTTTATGCTAATTAATATTTTTAAAGACGTTTTTGGGGAAAGTCTCAAGTGGGGCATAACAAAAATATTCTAAATGTAAATGAAAGATATAAATCCATAGAATGTAGTAGATTCATGAAACTTACGCCCTTTATTTCAAAACTTACGCCTGGCCTAGTTCTGTCTAAACGCCTCACCTTGCGCCCTTCCTTTCAAAACACTTGCTAACCAATCGACTCCTTACTCAAGGTATAGACGGATCTGCAATAACTAAAAGGAGAAAAGAAAAACATATATATTTAAGTCATCACTTTAACGGTGTGCAGAGGTTAGCCTTAACCCCTACCATGTCATAAGACTATAACATCCAAAGAAATTATAAAAGTAGAAGGGGAAATGAACCTAACCTCAGATAGATTAAACAATTCATAGAAAGGCTGAAATGACATAAATTTTCATACAATAATTCAACTAACAAAAAAAATAAAAAATTGTCGTATCTTCTCCTTGTGCGAGGAAGTTGCATGAAGAAAAGAATTCTATACCTAACCTTAATCATAATGACTCTCCAAACAGATTATAACAAAAACGTAATAAAGCCTTAGCTCTAAAGTAGGTAGATAAGCAACAAATTTCAAAGTTTTGAAGAAAATTAATTAATGCTGATAGAATTATAAAGATGAAATAAAGGAGCACCTAGGCCAGTGTAGTCTGTTCTCCCTAGCTGTTTCAGGTCCCTTGTATTGAATGCAGGCAGAACTATTCATCCTTTAATTATTGATGGGATCAGGCTTTACAACATACTGCTCATTATATAGTTTTCAAGTGTCTAGCTAACACACATAGTACGATTCATCTTTGGAAATGGGCATCCACTATAATACACCAGCATTGGTATTGTTGTTGGGGGCGTTATTGGGTTCTGCGATCCGTTTGAATAGTGCTCAAGATTCGACAACGCTTGTTCCAGCAATCATAACATTTGGGGATTCAGCTTCTGATGTAGGAAATAATGACTACATTATTACTCTTTTTAAGGCTAATTATCCACCTTATGGAAGGGATTTTGTAACTCATCAACCTACTGGTAGATTCTGCAATGGAAAATTAGTCACTGATATGACTGGTAAGTTAACTTGCTAATTCCTACTTTAAAGTGTTTAGTATTGACAATTTTAATGAGTTACGATCACTCAACTAACAGTTTTTACTTTAGAAAATCATTCAACTTTGTTTTGTAACACAACTATTGTTATTTCAGTATAAAATCATTCAACCAATTCAGGCGGTAGTTATTATTTACAGAGAATTTTTTTTAAGCCGAAACTCATTAACTTCAGCTCAAAGTCTGTATTTATATTTAAAGATTCAATTTCTAGATTTGCCTCTGTAGGATCCTGTTAGTTTTTAGTTACTACTATCAAGCTAACATATGTGGCTGTAGCTGATGCGCTTGGCTTCACTACTTACCCGGCTGCATATTTGAGCCCTGAAGCATCGGGCAAAAATCTCCTTATTGGTACTAATTTCGCTTCTGCTGCTGCTGGCTATGATGATAAAACAGCCATCCTCAACGTAAGTTTTACAAATGCACTCTTGTCATTATATAGTCGATGTCTTTACTAGAACAGGCAGATAGTGAAAGACCGTTTTTGTTGTAATGCATCTTTAGTCATCTAATACGAATTTTGAATTTGGGGCTGACAATTTTTTTTGGTGATGCAGCATGCAATTCCATTGTCAAAACAGATGCAATATTACAAGGAGTACAAAACCAAGCTAGCAAAAGTTGCAGGCAGTCAAAAAGCGGAATCCATCATAAAGGATGCACTCTACATATTAAGTGCTGGAACAGCTGATTTCTTACAGAATTACTACTTCAATCCTTATCTTAACAAAATTTCTACTCCTCATCAGTATAGTTCTTATATTCTCCGCATATTCACTCGCTTTGTCAAGGTAAATTGTTTGTTATGAGCTATTTAGCTATAAATTAGCAATGATACAACCTCCCCTTCTTTTTGTTTTGCTTTTTAAAAAAAAAGTAGTGAATGCTAGTTTTTTCTATGTATCTTCTTAAGATAGGGTAAGGTCTGCATACATTCTACCGGCCTGCCAAACCCTCCTCACCTGTGAAATTACACTGAGTTTGTTGTTGTCGTTGTTAGTTATTTAATTTAGTAGGTTGTGATAAATGTTGCATTTTGATTTGTCAACATATACACTTGTTTTTGCCGTTTTGCCTGATGGATCAGTTATTCGAATTTAACATGTTTGATCAAATCAATAAACGGATCATAATCCAACCGATTTAAACTTTGATAGATTGATTTTGCCACCTCTGTTATTTCAGGATTTGTATGGACAAGGAGCAAGAAGAATTGGGGTTACTTCATTGCCACCATTGGGGTGTCTCCCAGCTGCTAAAACAATGTTCGGATTTCATAAAAGTGGTTGTATCTCAAAAATCAATAGAGATGCCAAACAATTCAACAAAAAGATGAACTCAACTGCAATACAATTGCGAAAGCAACTTCCTGGCCTTAAGATTGCTATCTTTGACGTTTTCCAGCCCATGTATGATCTCGTCAATTCTCCATCAGACCACGGTAATTTTCCATATAAAGTCTACTATTCCACACTGCTTATACAAAATCATGCGTACAACTTTGTTATTGACATAATCATTTGGTGATTATTAGGATTCGTGGTAGCGAATCGAGGGTGCTGTGGGACAGGTAAAGTGGAGACAACATCACTATTTTGCAACCCAAAGTTAGCAGGGACTTGCAGCAATGCAACAGAGTATGTGTTTTGGGATGGAATTCATCTATCTCAAGCTGCTAACCAAGTCCTAGCTGATACGCTTATTATGCAAGGCATCTACTTAATTGGATAACTAATACAACAAAATTTGTGAATTTTAGTAACTCAGTCGATTAGCTATTTAAATTTTCGCTTTGTTTCTCACCTTGGGCTTCCCAGGAGTATTTGTTTAGATGAAGATGAAAATGATGTCTTGTGTTGTTGTCCTTGCTTATTTCTGTTATTAATGAATGTTCCCTGTGTGATGCATCTCCCGCAGTTGTCTATTAAATGCAAATTGACATCTCCTTCCTTTCAAATTTACTTATCGATTATATTAAAAATACATTTTATTTTTATTACTCTCTCCTTTCATTTTTACTTGTTAACATTTGAACTTGACACACGGTTAAGAGAATTGATATGACTGTTTTATCATACTACTCTTATTAATTAAAATAACATGTTTATTAGGTTTTGAAAAATGATTTTCTTATTAATTAATAACATGTTTATTAGGTTTTGAAAAATGATTTGTGAAATACATAAGGTAAAGCAAGAAAAAAAATTGTCTTTTCTTAATATGTTAAAATTGACAAGTAAAAATAAAAAACTATTTTTGAAATAGTGGACTAATAAAAGTGAACATAAGGAGTAATTATCATTTTTAGCATATTAAAAGAAAAAAAATCATGTTTTACCCTCTGACATTAATTACTTATTCTTCGAATCATTTTTCAAGATTTAAAACTATATATCAATTAATATGAATATTAATATATAATATTCATATTAATTATTATTTCTTAAGATCGTATAAAGTTTAAAGTGAATAAGTAAAAGTGAAAGAGATGAAATATTTTTAACCATGTTTATCAAAATGTCAGAAAATAAATTGAATGTGGTTATACAATCAAACCTCTATCTATATAGGTAGCGTTTATCTGAAAATTTAATGACTTGCTATAGTAAAGTGTTGCAATAGTCAATAAGACAACAGGAATACCGAATGGTCCAAAATATCTTTATCTTATCAAAAAATAATTTAAATACACCTTCTGTTTCATAATACGTTTAATTTGAACCCTACAATTATACTGTGACAATAATTTGCCCTTAATTTAGATGGACTGCCCACTCGGAACCTAGGGAATAAAAAGACCCACTTAAAATTTCCAAATTCTAAATAAAAAACCCATCCCAATTTTTTTTACTCATTGCCCTGCCCAATATTACACAATTTAAATAAAATAGTAAAGTTATATAAAAAATTCTAAAATCAAACCTCTCACAACGTACATATAAGAAAAGGAAAGTTTTCCTAGTAACGCCAACACACTTTTCTACTTTCACCTGAAATAAGAAGAAAAAATAAAATCAACAAACTAAAGAATTTCCAAATCCGATTTAAAGAAGGAAAACTGAAAGAAACAGAAACTAAGCTGTTAAAACGTATATATATATATAACACAATTGCGTTCATTATTTGTCATAAGTTTAATTGTTCAAAGAAAAACGGTGATCAGTCGTCATTCAAGAAAAAATATGAAGAGCATTGCAAGAAGACGTAATAATAACAAACTGATCAAAGAAAAATTTTCTTCTTCAATTGAATCTCTTCCCAATGAGTTACTTATTGATATTGTTGCAAGGGTTGCTTCTTTTTCCTTCAACAATTTCATCAATGTCAAACTAAGGTATGGTATATATATATATATATATATATTTATAAACATCTTATTTTTTTAAACGAACAATTTTTTTTCCCTAACTGATTGATATTTTAGTTGCAAGGTTCTTAATGAAATTTCAAATGAACGATACGTGTATCAGAAGGCAATACTGGTAGACTTTCCGATAGAACCTTTGTGGCAAAAGGACAAGGAAGAGAAGATAAATAATGTTACTTCTTTCATGGAGCTATGCAGAGAATGCGGGAATACAGAAGCCTTATATAGAAAAGGCGTGGTAATAATCAATTTTAAACTTTATACTCTTACCTTTTTTTCCTACTAGACACTCACGACTCAAGATTTTGATTTTTTTTTTTGTATGTGCCAAGGTGCCTAATTGATACTAATATGTACTTAAATGTGATTTTATTTTCAGATGGATTTTTTCAAAAACGATAGGCTAGAACTTGCAGTGGAATTACTGAAGCAAGCAGCAAAAGGAGGCCACATTGGGGCATTGTATGTGATTGGCATAATTGGAGTCTTCTTGGGTGGTGAATTCAAGCGAAAAGGGGTAATGTTGATTGGTAATATGAAAGAAACAGAGACACTTAGAAAAGTAACAAGGGAATGTCGAAAGAGTTTAGAAGAGATTTTGAAAAATATTTGGGTGAAGAATCCTTTAGTTTTGGGAGAAAGACCCACTCGTTGCATTATTCAACATCAGCATCACGTTCGTAGGAATGGCTGGCCTCTTGACAGTGACAATGAACAAGTCGATTTTCATTGTCATGCTTGTAGTTGTGATGTAGAAATTGCTTATATCATTAGTGTTTTGCCTACGTATTAGAATTACATGTAATTATCTTTCGATTATGTAATATTTTTTTACTTTGAACAATGAAGTTGATTCGTTATTTGTCAAGTCTGATATTTGTCTTCAAATTTTCATTGAATATTGTACAAAAATCTTGGCCTCCACATTGATAATTTTTAGTTGATTTTGAAGTTCCATGGTAGCAGTTTCTTGCTCCTTGAGACCATAATACTCTGGCAGGAAAAATCCATCTCTGTCCTCCTGCAAAAGAAACAAAAAACAGATTAGTTCGCACAATCAAATATTTTGTTATTTAGAAAAGTCACAATTCTTCAGAAAAGACAAATTTCTTCGATAAAGTTGCAACTCATCATAAAAGTTACAATCTTTCAGAAAATTCAACATTTCAGAAAAGACAGAACCTTTGGAAAAGTCATAACTCTTCAAAAAAATCATTACTCTTCATTTTTCTATTCAAACTTTTTAAAACCCAACACATAACTCAATTGCATTCATTGTTTGTAATGTAATAATAATAAATTTCTTCAAGAAAAATAATGTTGATCAATGGTCATTCAAGAAAAAATATGAAGAGGACCGCAAGAAGAAGAAATAGTAATAACAAAGTCATAGAAGAAAATTCTTGTTCTTCCATTTTATTGCTTCCCAGAGTGTTACTTACTGAAATTGTTGCAAAGGTTGCTTCTTCTTCCTTTAAGGATTTAATCAACCTCAAACTAAGGTATATATATTTATAAGTAGGAATACAACCTAGTTAATTTTCTTCTGATCTACTGGTTCTCTCAATTACTCTTCTGTCAATATTTTAATTAATTGTTTACTACATTATAGTATTTTCTTAATGTTTCAATATATATTTTATTTTGCATACACATTTGCACTAGAATCTACGGATTATGTATTTTTGTTATGTGTTGTTTCCCGCTCTTCACCAGGTTAGCATTTAGAATTTTTTATTTTTTTAATCAATTGATATTTTAGTTGCAAGATTTTTAATAAAGTCGCAAAGAAACGATATGTATATCAGAAGGTAACGCTGGTAGACTTTCCGATTGAACCTTCATGGAAAAAGCAGACGCAAGAAAAGATAGATGGCGTTACTTCTTTCATGGAGCTATGTAGAAAATGTGAAAATACAGAAGCATTATACAGAAAAGGCGTGGTAATAATTAATTTTAAACTTTACTCTTTACTTTGTTCCTACTAGATACTTGCAACTCAAAATTTTTTGAAAAAAGAAATCCGCATTTGTTTAGGTGCTTAATTTGAATATGATTAATTCGAGTGTCTAAATGAATTTATCGATGTATTCGGCGTAACTGATACTTAAATGTGTTTTTATTCTCAGATGGACTTTTTCAAAAACGATAAGCCAGAAGTTGCAATGGAATTTCTGAAGCAAGCAGCAAACGGAGACCACTTTGGAGCATTGTATGTGATTGGCATAATAGGAGTCTTTTGGGGGGGTGAATATAAGCAAAAAGGGGTAAAGTTGATTGGCATCATGAAAGAAACAGAGGCACTTAGAAAAATAACAAGGCAATGTCGAAAAAGTTTAGTAGAGATCTTGAAAATTATTTGGGTGAAGAATCCTTTAATTTTGGGAAGAAGACCCGCTCGTTGCACTATTCAACATGAAGAAAACATTCGCAGGAATGGCTGGCTTGACAGTGACGATGAACATGTCCACATTCATTGTGATGCTTGTAGTTGTGATGTAGAAATCGCTTATATCATTGATGTTTTGCCTACATAGTAGTATTACCTATAATTATCTTTCGATTATGTAATATTTTTTGGCTCTGAACCATGGGCATAAGTGGATTCGTTATTTGTCAAGTCTGTTATTTGTCTTTAAAATTCATTGAATATGTACAAACTCAGTAACACAAAATGATTAGAATTCAGAAGTCGTGAGTTTTAAACCATGATTCCGCCTCTGTGACTGTTTGAGCAAACTTTATTTGCACAAATGTTAGAAGGAACTAACAGATGATGATCTCCTGCCAAATCCCATTTTAGAACGGGACCCTTTTAATACTTTTGCATACTTCAGCAATTCTGCTTTCTCAGGCTCATCTTTACTTCTGTTTTCTTGAGGTGAATCCAATCTTCTTGAACCTGACGACGAACCCCCATCACTATTTTGCCTACTATTCATCGGATAGTTGTTGTTTTCTCCTAATTTGCCGCTCCTTGAACCTTGAGACACAGAATGTAGGTCCAGAAATTGTTTGGATGAACCTTGCGAGGACGTTCTTGACCTGATGTTGAGACCATTAGCTCCGGAATCTATGTACCCTGGAGAATAACTAGAATGTCCTGCTACATTATCTTCTAAAGTGTGCACCATATCCATAGAAGAACTCCGACTAAGTGGGCGGCCTTTTCCTCTTACGAGTCTCATAAGCTTACTAAACACTTTATTTTTGCTCGAAGACTGAGTCTTACGGGGTGATGAGTTATCAGTAGAAGTTTCATCAAATTCAACAGAGTCTGTAAGAAAGGATGTTCGGGAGGAGGACCATTCGGAATCAAGATCACTAACATTAACCTCCCTTTCCCCTTGACTTTCTTCTTTATTTTCATATTCAAGAATTAGTTGCTTGGCTTTCTCCTCTGACTTGGGGCTCAATGTTTTGCTGAGATCTCTTGCAATTGTCTTACCTGTGACTGGCTGATAGTTCCTCAGCTCATGCCGCAAGCAAGCATTTATCCATCGTAGATAGACTAGTTCCTCAGCATCAGTGCAGCGATCTGCTTGAAGCCGCTCAACATCCTTTGCTAAATCCTCATTTTGCTTTTTCAGCTGTAGAGTTTCCTCCTTCAGTGCTTCTGTCTGAAACAAGAAATGTTCAATAAGTACACAACACTAAACAAAGCGAAAAATGAAACGTAACATGAACAGAAGAATTACTTCTTCGTTCTCCAAGACAGAGGAAGCAATGATCTGAACAGATTCTAATCTATGAGCAAGATCTGAATTGTCTTTTCTTAAACTTTGGTTTGACTTATTCAACTCATCAGACTGATTCTCCAAATCCTTGAGTCTTCGGAGCTTTAACTGGACATCCGATTCAGCTTCAACAGTCTTCTTTTCCTGATCATGCAACTTCATAACTTTTTCTTGAAGGGCTAAAATATGTTCTTTACTATGATCAGCTTCTGATCTCACTTTCTTTTTCAGTTGCTTAATCTTGACTTTTGCAGCTTCGAGCTCACAAACAACTTTTCCATAATCAGACACTTTAGCCTCTAACCTCATCTTATCCGCGGTCAGTGACTCAATCTTGAGACCAAAAATCTTGGCCTCCACATTGTTTATTTTTAGTTGATTTTGAAGTTCCATGATAGCAGTTTCTTGCTCCTTGAGACCATAGTACTCGAGCAATTGCATTTCTAGAATCCTCTCCCTCTCTTCGAGAGTTTTAACAATGCTTTTCAGGCTCTTAATCTCTTGCTCATGGTTAACAATTTCTACAATTCTATATTCTCTGGGTGAATCTTCATGCTGCATCACTGTTTCAATGTCTCTCTTTGAGGTAGATAAAGCAAGTTCCTTTACAAGTTCATTGAACTCTGGCAGGAAAAATCCATCTCTCTCTGCGTTGAATATACCACTACTAGATGGAACACCTGTGGAATTATCAATAATGTGTTTAGAGATGTGAAGTTCCTCCTGCAAGAGAAATGAAAAAACAGATTAGCTAGCAACAACCAAATATATGTTATAGGAACAAATTAAAGATTCATTATAATTCTTCTCATAGCAACTTATTTTTGTTTTTCACAATAAAATTCACTACTAACACATATTGTTCAATGCAAACCGTAGAGGGAGAGGATTTCCCAGAAACATAAATTGTTCATTCAATACATGATGTTCACGCACCAAATAGCAATGACATGAGATTGACTGGCCAGGGTCGACTAGATGAGTGCAACTTCCCACTAATCTAACTATATTACCCAACGCATTTTGTCAACAAATGCTTGAACAATCTTACATGTTTCTCTGACGTGGTAGAAACTGATTTCCGGGAGGAAGGTGATGGAGTTGCAGGGGAGGCATGATCAATATCGTTTGTGAGCTCAAAATTTTGACCACCTGTAAACTCAATTCACAAAATCAAAAGCAAACAAAATATCAGGAGAAAAAAGACACCCAATCACAAAAACATTAAAATTCAAAAATTAACCTGTTGCGTATGGAGGTGAGGATGAATTTGATTTGGAATTGGAATTTGAGGGTTTGATTCTTTTGGTTCTGAAAATGGTATAGATAATTCCACCAAGAGATATAGCCAAAACAACGCCAACTTTGAAGACAACAGGCCTTATTATGTTCCTATTATCTCTCACCATTATCAATTTTTCTTACAAACATCATCATGGATTTGAGTTTCCCTCTTCCTCCTCCTCCTCATCTAAATACCCCCAACAACACAAAACAAACAGGGATAATTGAAACAAGCAAGGGGGAATCACTTCTCCAGGATGATAAAGTTAGAAAATGATAATGGTGTTAGGATAATTATGTTGGTTAATCAAAGTTTATTCCTAGTACTCTATATTAATGTATATTTTGAGATAATGGTCTATAGATGTACAATTTTGCTGTTGTCCATATTTCAATATTTATGTGCTCTAACTATTTAGATGCACGCGCAAAATAAGGAGACAAATCTAAATTCAATGCATTATTATAGTTTTCATTTGTATCTTCTAAGCCTAGTAGATAATGATGTCATAGGTAAATTTATATATATAAAAGAATTTAAGCGGAAGGAGATTACAAGATAGAAAATAAAACTCTAAACCAATAGAGTGAAATAATCACCATGATACTCTTAACAACATTCTTATTCCCAACGCTATGACAGTATCCGACTGTACATATCAAGCATGCCTAATACTCAACGCCAAGGGATTATACCCAAAAGTATCACATTCTACATTTGAACACTTCTTATGGATAAATACTCAAACTTTGTGTATTCATTCGCTGTGAGACATTGTGGCTAATAATTCTAGAAAGGTATGCGCTTCAGCACAACAATATACACACAAACCGCAAGTACATCCCAAATGCAGATTTTTTTTTCTATCAGAAACCAGCAAAATGAAAAGGATTCATATCATTGGGATACAGAAATTCCTAAGGTACAAAATTGATAATGATATTTCAGCAATTATCATCCAACACTGCAGAGAGACGGAAGTTTTGTTGTAGTGACAAAATGTAGGCAATTGGAACCACCATCCAGCGCTTGGGCATTGTTAGCTTCTATCTCATCAAAATCTTGGAGCTGCAGAAATACAAGCAAGAAGAGATTAGATGAGAAATCGAGAAACAATTGACTGGAAAAGGATAAGTGTGTTCCCTTTTTATTACATCACGGTGGGGGTGGGGAACTAACCCCTCAACCCCCATAAGTGCTAGGGATTTAGATTTTTGGAAAATTCCGAGTAAAAGATTTTGCAGCTGTAAGAAAGAGACAATATATGCAACGAGTAGGCTTTACCTCCACCAATCGTTGCTTCAGGCAACCTTTCAATAGAGTACTTGTGTTGAGTGATGTACATGATTGGTACACCAGGAATCTGATCATTCAACGTTAGATGACAGTTTATATATATATATATACATAAGAAACAAAATACGAGAGTTAAACAGCAGAAGAGAGGAGAAGGAGCACAAAAAAAAGGGATACAAGCTAATCTGTCATACCTTGCGTATTCTACGCTTCAAATCTCGATCACATGTTGCGACAATATAGCACTTGTGCTGTAGAGGAATAAAATCATCCACACATGCAGTAGGATTACAAATTGGTTTACACAACTAACAAATTCAGAGAACATTATGCACAATGGATTAAGATCATACCTGTGTAACTCTCTCAACAATACAATCATCAGCATATGTCCCTTTGTGAGTACAGGGAAGCCTTTCGAATCGGGGATCTTTTGCAATTCTATTTACAACAAAGAAAAATTTAAGGGAATAAGAACATCCATTATCATGGGGACAAAAACCAAAAGACATGTTTTTGCCACCAATTTCTCTGTTGTTGAAAGGGAGGAGTTCACATTATAATCTAAATGAAATAAAGATGAAGAAACAGATTTATTCTTTGCATAGAACTTCCAAAAGATTACAGAAACTTAAATCCATTAGTACTATACAAAGTTTATCATCACTAGAAGCTGAAAAAAGCATCTGCATGACTAGTAACATAATTTGTTCAATCTAAACACAATTTAAGGCAATGCTACTAGCTGCCCTGCTATTGATCTAAAAAAGACTCTGCGAAGTAGTATTCTTTGCCCTCATGAAATGGTTGGTTCCAAAAAAAAAAAGAGCACACGGAGAAACAGAACAGTGTTGCAGAAATTATAAGTTATTTACAGTTTATACAGGCCACCCACAACAAGGTTTTCTGTTCTGCATTTATCCTTGGAGCACATATCAACTCATCTCCTTGAGGTCAAATTGTCTATTTGGTCTAAGGGCCTTTTACTTTTGTCATCATGTGGGGGTCAGAATTGATTCCTGTTTATCTACTAGTCATTTCGTCAATTCGTAACTATCTATGTGAAGGAATAAAGCTTCTACTAATGCTTGCATATTTCTTTTTCCCCTTTTTTGTGACAAAACGTTTCTATTTTTTCTTCGCCCTTTGCATTCGAGGAAGGACTAAGAAATGATTAAGCCTTAGATATACACAATATAGTTTGTTTTATTATGTTGATATTAAATTAAACAAAATTATAACCATAAAAACTAATTAACAATTCCCTTGAATCACTAAATATATATACGGGGGAAGTTTCTCTACAAAAACCGCTGCTCTAGCTAATCATCCACCCTTCCCAAGTGTGAGAAAAAAAGGGACAAAACTAAACAGAGCAATTAGCTTAATACATTTTGACTAGTGACAGAAACAAAAGATAATTTGAAACTAGTACCTAAGAGCAACGCGGTATTTCTGACCCAGCTTCTCAAGCTCAGCCATGACACAGTCTGTAATGCAAGGAGTACCTGTGGAAGGAGAATATGTAACTTTTCTGTAAATACAAATCCAGTTCTTCTTCGGGATTTTTCAGTGATGAATTCAGATAGATCACAGTAGCAATCACTTGCATCAAGAATTTTAAAATTAAAACAAAAAAAACACAGTTATCTCATTTCATTTTGACAATGTTTTGAGACACAACTATTATGTGCCTCCATACTTTAAACACAAATGTATTCGACCAAGGGAAGATTGTGATAAAGAAGCGGGGATGGGGAAAGTGAGAAACCACCTAGGGATGAGGGAACTTACATTTGGCATACAAGCAATCCATCATCCCTTTCTCCAAATCCAACTGAAACAAAAGAGGTAAGCTCGATCAACTTAGTCATAGAAATCAGAAATAAACCATATATTAAGGTAAAATACATCAATAGACAGAGAGCCAACAAAAATCACATATAATCCACATTGTTCACTAGCAACCACTGTCCTCTGACTTTTTTGTAGAAAGGCAACTACTATCTACTTATTGGATGGAAAATAAAGGAAGGGAAAGACAATGACTCTGAGAGAAGAAAATGTATGTTGTTCTTAATCATTCCGGGAACCATAAAGCTACGCAAGAACTTCTATCACCTATATAGTTAAATATCTAAAGTTATATGATACTCAGTTGATTTCTAGCTGCCAAGCCCGGAATTTTAAAGCATAATGGATGTCACAGCCCCTTTATCCACATAAATTCTCAACAACTCAAACCTTTCTGATGTGAGATTTTTTAAGAATCCTATGTTTTTTCCTAACACTTATTATGGTACAAACAAGATATACAAACTTGAAGGCTTAATGCTGGGTGGAATAAATATATAGCGGAGACGACACCAAGCCTGTGAAACATTAATAAATTCTTTTAATTTACAAAATTAAAAAGAAGCCACTTACTTTATTCTGAATGGAGAAATTAATAAAGTTAGTATCAACTAAAACAAGATACGGCGGCCCCAAAGCTGTGTTGTACTTGAAGAAGAGTGCAGACGAAACATAAGGCCTGAAACACATAACCAGCAACTCAATATTCAAAATCAACAAAGTCTTTTGCTTTAAATTAGAAATTGAAGCCAAAATACAAACTTACACGTTTCTTGGGAGCTTCTCTTTAGTCAAATCTTTCTTATTAGGGTTCAAAACTGCCTCTTTATGCCTGGAATTAAAACACCATTAAAATTCAAAAAATAGAAAACCAAATACGAGAATAGATGGGCGAAAGAGGGAATCAACAAAATAACTCACTCCTTGATTGCTTTGTGAGTAACCATTTTCTTCATCACTGCAAATTTGGGAGCCTTTTTTGCTTTCCCCATTTTTGGTTCTCAAATTCTGAACTGCACGAAAAGCTCCTGCAGCTGTAGTGCAATTTCAGGAATGTGCTCTAATTCTCAAAACCCTAACGTGATATGGAGCGGGTCAAGATGCGTCTTGAAAAGTCCGTCTTTTAATTGGGGAAAAAGTTCGTGGTTTTGGGCCCAGTATTAATGTTTGGAATTTTTACCCATATAACCTATGATATGATGACCACAATAATATATCGGTATAATAATAATTTATCGGTATACAAATAGGTTATAACAAAATATCCTGCCTAAACTCTATTTTGTGAAAATAGAAAAATTGTTTTAGAGAGACATATCTAAACATGTATAATGGTTCACTATTTACTTATTTTTAGTCAATATATATAAATGGGATAAGGGTCTGAAAAATACCCTAACTTTGGTCGGATTTGCTGTTGCGATACTAAACTTTCATAAGGACCTATTACCTCCCTAGACTATTTAATACCGTATTTTTTATCCCCTGAATTATTTAATAGTGTATTTTAAAGGTATATATGTGCCCACGTGGACACATTACTATTTATAATTTTGCATTATTTTTTATGTCCACGTGGGCAAATATATATGTTTAAAATACAGTATTAAATAGTCTAGGGAG
>JAJOOF010025683.1:0-11438 GCA_029582545.1 Solanum lignicaule
ACTTATGGCTAGTCTAACAGGCTGGTTTCTGGGGTGCTTGGAATCATGTGTCATGCACATGGGATGGTGTCTGTTGGTTTTTTAACGAGTGTTAAATGGAAGGATGAGTTTTGCTAAGTTTCAAATACATTAAGGATGATTTTTGTTAACTATGCTAGTTAAAGGATGTACATTAAGTTTTAGATATAGCTAAAGGATGTTTTTGGCCCAAAACTCTCATATCACAACACCAACCAACAGTTAGATATTATAATAAATTTCTCAAATTTACGTCAAAACACTACTCATTCATGGCAGATTTCTATCTTCATACAAGTACAATTGAAAAAAACTTTACAATAGGCAGCCAAAGTTCAAACATATAAACAATAGTGTATTGATATTTTATTAGATGCATCAACTTAACGCAGACTAAATCTTTAATTGAAAATCTATATGAACATCCACAAACTCAATAATTTTAAGAAATAAGAACGTACCTTCAATAATATTCAACGTCTTTCTTCCACAAACTATTAAAAATTTGTTGTTCAAATAATTAACCCAAGTGAATTCATAGTTCAAAGAGGATAACCTCAAATTAAGAGCTAAATCCAAAACATACATGAGAAAATAGGGAAGATAACCTAAACTTACAGCTCTGAGAAGTCGTGTGGTGAATCGGGCAGCAAAATTTAGGAGTTTTAGGGTTCTAACTCACACCAGCAATTTTAGGGATTGGAACATCTAGCTAGCGCAGGACGAAACTGAAAATGGTGCTTTGAACTGATGAAGACGATGCTTGCCAAAAGTTTTTACAGAACTGAGAAATGGATACGCCGGTCGAAAAATTACACTGCTGCTTAGAAATTTTTTTAGGGCTTTTTGTATACTAATGATATCGATGAAGAGAACTGAAGGGTTTTTATTGGAATATTTATTCTTTTTGTATATTTAGTTTTTAGAAAAGAAAAATATTATATTGGTAAATCTTTTAGCGCGGGCGGGGTTTAGTGAAATTGGAGAAAAATAACGAGGGAAAAATTAAGCGTTGCAAGAGATATACATACTGTTGCTATATCTAATCTATTGCAACGGTTGGGCACAACCGTTGCACTACCAACTCTATGGCAACGGTTTGTTCTTAATTGCAACGGTTTGGATAATATGATATATCAATATCGTCATGTATCTTATGCAACGGGTGAAACCGTTGCAATACGACCTCTATGGCAACGAAATTTGAACCGTTGCCATAAGTATCGTTGCTGTAGGCCCAATTTCTAGTAGTGAATTGTATATATGTAACTGATATACATATATATATATTTGTATATCTGGCGAGCGAGATTGGGAGAGGGAGGAGAGGAAGTGAGCAAGATTGGGAGAAGGAGGAGAGAGGCGAGCGAGATCGGGAGAGGGAGGAGAGAGGTGAGTGAGATCGGGAGAGGGAGGAGAGAGGCGAGTGAGATTGGGAGAGGAAGGAGAGAGGCGAGCCAGAGAAGGCAATAATCTGTATAATTCGCATCTCATTTGTATAATTCACAGGTACATTTGTATAATTAACGTGTTTTTGTATAATTGAGTAATATAAAGTCTGGAATTATACAAATATGATAGAAATCGAAATAACGAATTGATACAAATATAAACATATGAACTTTAAACAGTTATACAAATTATATTATACAAAATCCGAAAACTACACGTTTATACAAACTTTATACAAATGTGGCGAATTATACAAACTTGGCTAATTATACAAACTCGAAGTCAGCCCACGTAATTAATGGTTAATGTTAGTCGCGAGTGGTAATTATAACAAACTATAGTTATGATGACTAATTAAGTAGTATAAGTTTGCTTAACCGCGTAATTTTCCCTTATATTTTTAATTATGATAAAAAGTAAACACACAGACTATTAACTGAAGGAGGTTCAACATGCATTGTATATACGTAAACAATAATTTTAACTATATAATAAATAATGTAATTTCTCGTCGAAAGGACCCTCTCGGCCCTTGCTAAATCCTCCAACCCCCCCCCCCCCACTAACTATTATATGGCTATTTTACAACCACCACCATGGATCAAAACTACTCAATCAACATCCATAATCATCTGTCATCACCACTGTGAATTTTGAATTTATTAGAGAAATTGGACCACTTACAATTATTTTAACACATTTTTCATATGGACATACTATATCTTTGATAAAATTCAATTATTGAATCATACTTTGTACGAAAAATATTCATATACTTCTAAAATAAACAACCAATTCCGGCAGAGGAGACAACAAAAGCAATTGCTTGGATTTCTTTTCCAACATTGCCCCCAAATTTTTTTGGAAAGGAAGCTGTGTTCTCTTTGGCAGCAGCAGTTGGTAAACCCTTGCAGGTGGACCTAGCTACTCAAAATAAGACCAGACCAAGCTGTGCAAGGGTCAAAGTGGAAGTAGATTTACTGGGGGAATTTCCAAAAAGAATCAACATCGGTGTGAGGATGAAATCAGGGAAAGTAAAGGAACGATGGATAAATATCAAATATGACTAGATGCCTAAGTATTGCAAGACATGTAAGCTTCAAGGTCATAATGAACATGAATGTTTTATCATTCACCCGGAATTGTACCCTAAGGAAGAGGCAAAAGTCGAACGACAATTAGATGACAAGAAGGAGAAAGGTGAAGAAGGTGGCACTACAAAAGAAATAAAACGAAGGGGAGAGAGAACTTATATTGACGATGGAGTAAAAGAAGGGGACGAGGTTTTTCAGCAGCAGCGGAGAAAAAATTATATCAAAGGGGGAAGACAACCATATAAGGGAAGAGTGGAACAAAGATGGAACCCTAAGTCTCAGCCGAAAGAACAAGGGGCAACAACAGATAACAAATTTTGTGCACTTGAATATATAATGGAGGAGAAACAGCCAACTCAGAAGAATGAGGTGACCAGACAGAACAAAGAAGAGCAAAACACAAATATTGATGGAGAACAACAGGGCATTCAAGTAGACGCTCAACCTGAAGAAAGCAATGGGGGGTACTCAAAGGAATTATATAACAAGGATGCACATAGTTCAGTAAATGAGGTAGAAAAGGAAGATATGGTTGATCTGAGGCAATTGGACAGAACCCCGAAAAAAGGAACAACACAAAGTCTGGCGGACGCAGATGAAAGGGGTAGTAATGCAGCAGTTCTTGAGCTAAATCAGGTGATAAAATCATCTGAGGCAGAGGAATTAATAGGTGAAACAGAAGAGCAGGAAGCTGACATGGTAAACATTATGTCAGACAAAGAAAACAATGATAAACAAAACTCCGAGGAGGATGAAAGCATAGATGTAAATATAGAATATGTGAGCAAGAATGGTGATTTATCCCCAAGGCAGATTGATAACCTGAAGTCCAAAAGTAAGAGGAGTGCAAAACAAGTTCAGACTCAATCTCAAATAAATACAAGGAGAAAGAAGGGATCCTCGTTTACATCAGATTAATGATTAATAAGGCCATTTTTTGGAATATTAGGTCTGTGAGAACTCAAAAGTCTTTTGAGCGTTTGATAGACCTACACAAAAGACATCATTATTCTTACATAGCTTTATTAGAGCCTTTTCAAAGCCCATCTGAGATTGAAGTGTATAGGCAGAAATTGGGTCTTGCATATGCAAGAGTGAATATTTTAGCAAAAATCTGGGTTTTCTGGGAAGATGGTTGGGTGGAGACAGGTTCATCAGACTCTGTACAACAGTTAACAATTCGTTTCCAATTAAGAGGACGGGATGAATATTTTAGGGTTACGGCTGTGTATGCAAGGTGTAGCGCCCTAGAACGACTTGAACTACGGGAAGATTTAGAGAACATTGCGTATCAATTTAACAATCCTTGGTTGGTGGGTGGAGATTTCAATACTATAGTGGATGAGTCTGAAAAATCTGGCAGACTGCCAGTATCCCAACAAGAGATAGTAGATTTTGCTCATTGTATTAGCGCTTGTTCATTGAATGAATTAAAATTTGTTGGAAGCGGTTACACTTGGTGGAATGGGAGAATAGAAAATGATTGTATATTCAAGAGACTTGATAGAGTTTTGGGGAATAATGAATTCATACAGCTACTGCCTAATAGTGAAGTGCATCATTTAATTAGGCAAGGATCTGATCATGCCCCTTTGCATGTAATTTGCAATGACTCACAGGAACATGTGGTCAAGCCATTTAGGTTCCTAAATTTCTGGGCCAAGCACAATGATTTTATGAAGGTGGTGGAGGAAAGCTGGGCGGAAGAGATTAAAGGATCTCCTTTCTTTATTGTGCATTCCAAACTAAAGAAGCTGAAAAAAGTCTTATCACAGTGGAGTAAGAGTACCTTTGGGGATTTTTTCCAGAAAATCGCCACACTGGAGGACTTGGTGAAAGCAAAGGAAGTACAGTTGGAAATCTCACCCACTGAAGAAAATAGGGGTATCCTTAGTAAGGCAGAGGCAGAATTGAAGAGATATCATCATATAGAAGAGGAATATTGGAGGCAAAAAGCAGGGATGAAATGGTTCAAGGATGGGGATAGGAACACAAAATTTTTCCATGCATATGTCAAAGGCAAAAGAAGGAAGCTACAAGTTAAAGAAATTCGAACAAGACAGGGAGATATAATAAACAGTCCTCACAATATTGGTGAGGAAGCTGTTAATGTGTTTAAGGAGCAGTTCATGGAGACTTCAGAGGAGTCTAATATGGAGGTGCTAGAATGCATACCAAAATTGATCAATGAAGAAGAGAATGAGGAAATGGGGAAAATGCCAACCAAAGAGGAGGTGAAGCATGTGGTTTTCTCACTAAACGGAGACAGCGCTAGTGGACAAGATGGATTCTCGGGACACTTCTTCCAATCATGTTGGGAAGTAATTGGAAACGACATCACAAATATGGTGAAGGCATTCTTTTGTGGGCATGAATTACCTAGGTATGTGACCCATACTAACCTGGTACTCATTCCTAAGAAAGAAGAGGTTAAGACTTTCGGAGACTTAAGACCTATCAGTCTAAGTACTTTTACTAACAAGATCATTTCGAGATTGTTACATGAAAGAATGTTAATGGTGCTGCCGAGAATTATTTTCCCCAATTAATCAGGTTTCGTGAAAGGGAGGAGTATTACGGAGAATATATTACTTGCACAAGAGATAATCAGAGATATTAACAGAAGAAACAAAATGCACAATGTAGTGGTCAAGTTGGATATGGCAAAGGCGTATGATAGGGTGTCGTGGAAATTTCTTGTAAGGGTGTTAAGAAGTTTTGGGTTTTCAGAGAGAATAATAGATATGATAGTGAGACTGATAAGCAATAATTGGTATTCAGTCTTAATGAATGGACAGTCATATGGCTTCTTTCAATCATCCAGAGGACTCAAGCAAGGGGATCCACTGTCACCCACATTATTCATCATCACTGCGGAAGTTTTGGCAAGAAAATTGAACAATTTGTTTGATGAACAGGATTTTATAGGATATGGTATGCCTAAGTGGAGCCCTAGGATAAATCACCTCTCATATGCTGATGATACTATATTGTTTTGCTCGGGGCATGGTGGATCAATGAAGAAGATGATGCAAGTGCTAAGAGAATATGAAATGATGTCTGGTCAAATGATTAATCTTGAAAAAAGCTTATTATATCTTCATGAGAAGACACCGATACGGGTATGCAATCGCATTAAGAAGATTACAGGTATCAGACAAGGTGTATTTCCTTTTGTATATTTGGGCTGCCCTGTTTTCTATGGTAGGAAGAATAAAAGTCATTTTGAAGAACTAATCAAGAAGGTGATGAAAAGGTTAAACCTATGGCAACATAAATTATTGTCATTTGGGGGAAGATATACCTTGATTACACATGTGTTACAATCTATGCCGGTGTATATACTTTCAGCCATGAATCCTCCTGCCTGCGTGATTAATCAACTACACCGAATTTTTGCAAAATTTTTTTGGGCTAATGCTACTGGATCAAGAAACAAGCATTGGGTGTCATGGGAGAATATGTGTTATCCTATGGAGGAAGGAGGAATTGGCCTTAGATCACTGTATGCAATGTCTACAGCTTTATTTGCTAAGTTATGGTGGAATTTCCGAACATCTACTTCATCTATATGGAGTGAATTTATGTGGAACAAATACTGTAAGAAGTTACACCCTATCATAGCAAGGGGGTATGGTGCTTCACATGTGTGGAGGAAATTGATGACAGTAAGAGAGGAAATAGAACATAATATATGGTGGCAAGTAAAAGGAGGAAATTCTAGCTTCTGGTTTGATAATTGGACTAGACAAGGAGCTTTGTACTATGTAGAAGGTGAAAACGCAATTGAAGAAGAACTGGAAGTCAGAGATTTCATAAGAGATGGAGAATGGGATGTACAGAGATTGAGAAATAAACTTTCTGAAGAAATGACTTTACATATTATGGAAAATATTACTATCCCAGCAAATCTACAAGGTAATGATGTACAGTGGTGGATGGGCAACACGCAAGGCAATTTTACTGTAAAATCAGCCTGGGATCTGGTGAGGCAGAAGCAGGAAAAGATGGATGAGAATAGAAGCATTTGGGTAAAAGGGATACCTTTCAAAATGAATTTCTTCCTATGGAAGGTCTGGAAAAAGAGGATAGCCACGGATGACAATTTGAAGAGAATGAAGATCAATATTGTGTCCAGATGCTGGTGTTGTGAGAAAAAGGCAGAAGAAACCATGACACATTTATTTCTAACAGCAACCATAGCTAAAAAACTATGGAGGCAGTTTGCTATTTGTGCAGGAATTGACATAGAAGAAATGACTTTGAAACACCTCATAAATACTTGGTGGAGCATGCAAACAACACCAAAGCTTGCAGCAGTTTATAGAGCCATTCCAACAATCATAATGTGGACTCTATGGAAGAGGAGGAATGAGATTAAACATGGAGGAAAGGTGACTCTCAATCACATGATATACCAAGTGCAGGAAATGATTAGGAAACTTGTCAAAACTTTGTACCCTTGGATTAAAATAGGCAATGAAAGTTGGCCTCACATTGCTACATTTTTGAAGGAGTACAAACCAAGATTACATTATTATAGTGTTACTTGGAAGTGTCCCGACAGAGGCAAGGTAAAATGCAACACTGATGGTGCGTGTAGGGGTAATCTGGGGAAGAGCTCGTTGGCTTTTTGTGCAAGAGATGAGAGGGGGGACCTGATTTATGCAGCTGCTAGAGGTATAGGAGTGACCTCCAATACAGAAGCAGAAACATTGGCAATTAAGGAAGCTTTGGAATTCTGTCAGTCTTACAGTCTAAAAGAAATGACGATCGAAACAGATTCTTTAGCACTCAAGAAAATGATTAACAAGCAATGGAAGGTCCCATGGGAAATAATAAAGCTAATAGAAGATATAAGGGTCAAACTACATTCAATGCAAGGACAAGTAATTCACACATTCAGGGAAGGTAACACAGTAGCAGATGCTTTGGCGAATGAAGTCATAGACTCACAAGAGAAGAAGGAGTATCACAGCTTTAACGAGTTACCAGCAAACATAAGGAAGTGTATAAACATTGACAAAGCACAAATTCCTAACCTCAGAATTAGGACTAGGAAAATAAATATACAATGATAGGGATCAGAAATAATAGGGGAAGAGGGAAGAGCAGGCACGCAGCAGTGCTAAACATAAAGCAAGTCTCATATTACACAAACTCAAAATTAACAGCACAAGTATCATTGCCAAAGAGAGGACAAAGGAAATATGTAATCTAACTAGTGGTCCTGGCTACCAGCAAGTTACACCAAAAAGAAGATGGAGCCTCCCAACACAGCAGCCCGGACCAAACGTCAACATTGAAGAATACGAAGATCTACATCGGCACGGCAAACAGTTGGTTACAGTGATAAATAGAAGGGAAGGAAAGAAAGGAAAATAGAGGGAGGGGAACTTAAGAAGATAGATCTTCAACTCATTAAGGATGAAATCAGATCGGAGGAGATAAATGATGAAGGCAAGAAAGAGTAGAAACTTACCATGGAAAGATGGCGCCCACAACCATGGATGAAGCTGGAAATTCAAGCGGCGCTCCATCTTCTCGTCGAGCTTGAGAAGAGTCTAGAACACCTCTTTGAACAATGTCTAGATTAGGAAACCTTTTGATTCCTTGTTTTGTTTTTTGAAGGACCATTTGGGCCTAAACTGTAAGGAATTAGTTCCTCTGTTAGTTAGTTAATAAAATAGGTCCAGCTGTGGACCGAAAATGGTTTTAAAAAAAAAATAAAAATAAACAACCAATTTGAAATTTTCTGCAGACATCTAGCCTTTTTAGTTTTTTAATATATTTTGAAAGAAATTTTTTTCTCTATATTTCTTCCTTTCCAAAAAAATAAAAATAAAAATTAATGATTTGTCAGAGAAACTTATAGCATTCAACTACTAATGTGTAATGTGTTGTGCATATTATTAATGGTGTTAGATATATATAATTGTCTATCTAGCTATGACTATGTTTACCATGAGTACATCCATGTTTGATCGTCTATAACCAGTTAAAATATATTTATTGTTCTAATTTATGCGACACTTAGTTTTTTTTATAATTCAAACTATGTAAACTTTAATTAATTGTATTTTAAAATAATTTTTATCTAAATTTTAATTTTAAAGTATTGAGTTGATCAAATCCTGTGAATTTAGTTTCAAAAATTAGTCAACTCGATTCTCGAAAAATGAAAAATATCACATAAATTGAGACGAGAAAGTGTTGATAACCTAAAAGCTATTCACATCACTCTCTAAATAATGTTGTTGAGCTCTCTCTCCATTTTCTTCAATGCAACTCAACCACAACATGAAAGAAACTTCCATTAAAAATTAGTCAAATTGACTCTCGAAAAATGAAAAAGTTAAAGATGAGAGAGTGTTGATAATCTAACAACACATAAAGTTGTTGAACTCTCACTCCATTTTCTTCAATGCAACTCAACCACAACATTAAGAAACTTCTTCAAAGATTAGTCAAATCGACTCTTGAAAAAATTAAGATGTGAGAGAGTGTTGATAACCTAACAACTATTCACAGCACTCTCTATATATTGTTATCTAGCTCTCACTCCATTTTCTTCAAATAACAACCACACAACATGAAGAAACTTCCCTTCTTTCTTCTTGTCATTTTGCTACTTGAAATAACAATTTCTGTTGAGTCCCAAACTCCAGCACTCTTGAAATATGTACTTCAATGGCCACCTACTTTCTGTATTCAACTTAATTCCAAAGAAGAAAAATTGTGCAAAGAACCAATTCCTCAACACCAATTCACACTCCATGGTGTTATGCAAGCAGATGAAGATGGATTTAACATAAAATGTGACTATAACAAAGATCCAAATGATTTAGATAAGCTGGTATAATTAATACATATTAAGAGTTTAAGTTTTCTGCACTGACAATATACTTCCTTATTTATGTGTTACATGTAATATATTACATTTTTATGGCATTGTTGTAGTTGGAAGAAGTCGAAGGTGATCTAGTAAAGTTCTGGCCATCGCTTAGAGAAGACTTTAATGAAACTGAGTTATGGAAGCACGAGTGGCGCGTCCATGGATCATGTGGAGGAACAACACCTCACGAGTACTTCTACAAAGCAATAATGATGAATGATTTTCCTGAACAAGGCAACTTGTATAATTACTTGGAATCAAGTGAGATTATTGCAAGTGATAACTTGGCTTATACAAAACAACATATTGTTGAGGCTATACAAAAGTTGTTTTATGATAAACCACATAATGTTTACATCTCTTGTGTTCCAATTGATTTATATAACAATACTCATGTTTACTTGAGTGAGGTTACTTGGTGCACTGAACTTGAAGGTGTTCATTACATTTCATGTCCATCAAAAGCTGATCCAACAACTTGCCCTAAAGATGCCCTAATTATGCTCCCTCTTCCAAAAGAGCAAGAGTAAGTTATTCGTACTCGATATTTAATTATATTTTAATTGTCCATTAGGAGTTTGGGATTCTAAATTTTAGGACAGCATGTTGAAAGTGGGGTTTGAATTCACAACACTAGTGTAAAAAGTATTTTCGTCACTCATCCTTACTACTTAGTTGTCAATAAATTTTGTTAGGGATTCACAAGTTAATATACATATATATTTATTTTATTTTCTAATACAAATACAGAATCTACCACAAGCCCCTCCTAGCTCCGCATCTATGTTCAAGAAAAGAAAACTTCTGAAATTTCTGATTTGCAAGCTAGCTAGCTATAGATAATTCTTATTAAGGAAATTATATTTGAATTTTTTAATGGATTAATAATTGAAAAGGATAGTGTTAAATAAAATGAAATGAAGGGAAAATATCTAATCAATGAATGCAAGAGGTACGTATTTAGATCTCACATTGAGTATTATTCTTTCATTCTAATTTATGTGATGACATTACGAGAGTATGTATGACTAAGATTTGAAGTTAAACTGGGTATGTTTGTTGTTTGAAGTTGAATTGGAATATTAGATTGATTCAGTATTTCAAAATTTAAATTTAGATATTAATAATAATATGTAAAGTATTACTATAAGTTGCAATTTTCTGATGTTAATATTATGAGAAAATGTATTTTTAAAATATTAGTTAAAGTTTGTAGAGTTTGAGTTTCCAAAAGCAAATAATAATGTATAAATTGAGAAAAAAGGGAGTACATAACTATGTATTCATATGCCTACACTTATATTAGTTAACTATGATTAATTAATACATATGAATCTCACTTAAAGGACTATATACTAAGGTTAAATTATTTGATCTAATATAATCATTGATCTAATATAATCATCAAGTTGAGAAAAATATTTACTGATTTAACTTAATATATTAATATTTAATTATATATTTCTTTGTAGGTTGGATCCTCCGTTTGCTATCATGGCTGAATAAAATATTCAACGGCTGAGATAAATGCTTGGCTTTGAATTATTATTATTATTAAAAAAAAAAGAGAGAAAATGGAAGATGTTGAAGCAGACGTGTTAAATTAATGCATAATTATATATGCAGTTTTATATTGAATAAAACTTTATTCTATTCTCCTTTTTTACATTGAGTTGCAACGTACTCGAGTCAAAATTTAGTACAATATTCATGTTTGTTTAGAGTCTGTTTTGACATTGTTATTGGGAGCTCAGAAATACTTATTTTGAGAAAAAAATATTTTTAAAAAAAAATTAAGTGTTTGACAAACCTGTAAAAGTGCTTTTAAATTAAAAAAAAACAGAAACAGTTTTGGGAATAAACTAAAAATTTCTACTTAAAAAAAAGCGAAAGCAGAAAATTATTTTTTTCAAGACTAAAATGTCTCTACCATACATATATATATATATATATATATATATATATATATATATATATAT
>JAJOOF010025684.1:0-16569 GCA_029582545.1 Solanum lignicaule
CTCACTGATTTCCACACTTGGCCGAATTTCCAGATTTTGAACTTTTTTTTCCAAAAGTGACTACTTCCAATTTATGCTTAAACTTTAAAAATTCATACGTTAGGCTCTAGTTTCACCTATCTATTTTTAGGGTCGCTACATTTAGGAAGACCTCTAATGTGTCGTGGTGGTAGTTGTTTGACTGATAGTTCAGGTACAAAATCAGAAACATCCTGAGTTGGCGACGATTGATTTGGTACATCAGTTGCTTGTAGGGTGAGGGGTTCATGTGATATTGGACTAACTTCTCCAATTTCTTGATTTCCAGTAGCACCCAAATCTTCTTCTTCAATTTCCTGATTTTCAGCGGTACCCAAATATGACTCTACTGTATCTTGGTTATGTCCCATTTCTTGATGTTCACCACCACATAAACTTGATTCATCTAAACCTGGTTACTAGGTGCAAAAAGTATCAGTTTTTCATAATTTAGAGACAAAATATCCTTTATGTCCTACCTTGGAGTTTTGTTTCATTAGAAAAATACATAGACTCTTCATGAAAAACAACATCCATTGTAACAAACATTCGTTGAGTTGGAGGATAAAAACATTTGTACCCATTTTGATGAGTAGCATATCCCAAAAAAATACACTGCAATGCACGGGGGATAGTTTGTCGCGTTGATGCTTATGAAGATGTACAAACGCTACACAACCAAAAATACGATGAGTCAAATTTTGGACTGCCGATGTAATCACCGCTTTAGCAAGAGCTTGAGATAGTGTTCTAAAGTTAATTCTGCTAGAAGGCACTCGATTAATTAAATATGTTGCACAAGTGAGTGCTTCTCCCCAATAACATTGTGGCAGATGAGCTTCAATCAATAGAGCATGAACAACTTCTAATAAATGACGATTTTTTCTCTCGGCTATCCCATTCTGTTGGGGTGTATTGGGACAAGTAGTTTGATGAGCAATTTCATGTGCTTCTAAATATCGCTTAAGTTCATAGCTGGAATACTCTCCCCATAGTCACTACGAAGAACTCTTACTTGGGCATTATATTGTGTGCAAATCATTTTATGAAACTTTTGAAACAACAAAATTCACTTCACTTTTGAACTTCATCAAACACACCCAAGTCATTCTAGTACAATCATCTATAAAAGTAGCGCACCAACGTGATCCACCTAACGTATTCCATATGGACCCCAAACATCTGAATGTATAATCATAAAGGGAATTGAACTTTTATTCATTCTTGGTGAAAAAGACACACGGTGACTCTTTGAAAGTTCACAGACATCACAATGGAAATCAGAAACATCAAATTTTGTAAATAACTTAGGAAACAATTTATTAAGATATCCAAAAGAAGCATGTCCCAATCGTCGATGTCATAGCCAAATATCATATTTCCTTGTTTTGTCCTCACAACTAAACACATCAACTGATAATGCTTGGCGCAACTGATTAGAACTTTTTTACTCCAAATCCAAGTAATACAACTGCTCTCGTCTAGTACCATAACCAATTGTCTTCCTCGTCTGGATGTCCTTAAACACACAATAGTCAGGCCAAAACATCACAACACAGATAGAGTAGTGGTAATTTGAGAAACAGACAAAAGGTTACAATTCAATTATAGAATTACTAAGACACTGTCTAAATTCAAATTATTAATGAGAGACAAGGATCATTCCCCAATGAACCATTAGCAGTGGAAATATACTTTTGTGACGAGGGTTTAAGGGATGAAACTTATCTAAAATCAAATGTCATGTGATCTGTAGCTCCGGAATCAATTATCCATGTACTATTAGAAATAAGTGCAGATGAATTTAAAGCCTTATCATTGTTATCTCTCGTTGCTACCAAGGTTGTGGATTGTCCAGCAACATCTTCCTTGGCATTTGTTTCTACAATTATAGCAGTGGAACTCTTGCTTGCATTTCTCCTTCTTGAATCACGGTTATGATCCCACTATTCTGGATACCCCACAATTTCAAAACAATGATCTTTTGTGTGCCCCGACTGATCACAATGAGTACACTTATAAGTGGACTTGTTGATACCCTTAGACCTCATTCGATATGGTTGATTTTGAGAGAATCGATTTTGATTAGATCTATATTTGCTCATCATGGCTGCTGTTTCAGATTTTTCAAGATCTCCATTCACTGTTGCATGTCAGACAGATTCACGACGAACCATTGAGTAACATTTTTCTAATTTTGGAACAAGATCCTTTCTCAAGATTTCCCCACGAATTTGTTCAAATTCACCATCCAAACCAACAAGAAAGATGTGCACCATTTGTCGTTGAATAGACTTGCGGTAAGAACTGACATCCTTCTCATTTTCCATGATCACCTAATTACGGTGATCCAACTCACAAAAAATTTCAATCAATTCTCCATAGTAGGAAGTTAGAGATCTGTCATTTTGTTTGGCAGAAAAGGCTTTTGATTCAAAGTGAAGACTTGTAGTTCATTTGCTCCATCATAGATGGTTGTTGACAAAGCTTTCCAGATTTCTTGAGCAGTAGGTAAGAGAATATATCGCTTCATAATCTCAGGAGACATAGACATCAGCAGCCACCTCTTAACCTTTTGATTGTCTGTGTGCCACTTCTCATATCCTTCATCTTTTTCAGTAGGTGGTTGTGTACTCCCACAAACAAACGAGAGTTTCTCTTTTTCAGCAATATGCATCTCTATATTTTGAGACCACATATCATAATTTGTTTCATTTAGAATAATTCCTGCATTGAAAGAGGAATTTTCAAATTGAATGATATTAATCGGGGTAGAGTTAGAAGCATCTGATTTGCCCATGGCGCTGAGTTCAAATCTTGAACAGAATATTATTTTTTTTGTATTCTATTATTTCTCAAAGGAGGCATGTACATAATTATATAACTACTACTAAGTTACAATATATGGAAATAATTAATATCTTTCTATTTTACAAAGATTACTAGAATCGAGTTCCTATTTTAAAAGATTACAGAATCAAGTCCTAAAATATCTCTATAATTCTCACCTTTTAAAAATCACAAATAACTTAATTTCATTTAACTTGAGCTTGGTTAGTTTTTTCAAAGTTTAACACCACATTTCTCCAAAATTTTAGAGAATTAACTTATTGAATTCAACAAAAAGAAAGAGTTTCGACAAGAGCCAAGGGGTGCTAAGCCGACCACCCAACCCAATAAAGACCTTAATAATTCATAATCATGTGCATAGAGGATAAGATTGAGAGTGCGAGAAGTAGAGTAGAAGAAAGAACAAGAAAAGATATGAGTATATTTAAGTTGAAGTCGATCAAACAATCATAACCTATATACCATATCATAAAATATCGAATTTGAACTTTAAACTATGAAACCATACCGAATGCATATGATATCATAATAATATAATATTTTTGGATAATTCGAGATATAAAATCATTACTTGAAATTATTATTTCAATTGCATATCTAACATAATTTGAAATCATAATATAAAATTGCATGTGGCGAGGATGGAAATGGATGGATCCATTTTTCTTTCTCGTGAATCCACGTCCCACTTATGAAATTACATTCTTGAATAAGTTGTCGTATGAGTTCACTTGCAAGTCTGGGAAATCATGCCATGAAGTTGCTAGTTATGTACAAAAGGTTATTGCTGAAACTCTTTCTTATGAGTGTACTACTTTTACCAGGAAGGATAAGTATGTGGCTCTTGACACAACCATGAAGAATCCTTGAATCAAGGAAGAATAATGGAATTTTTATTTTGATTGTCCTTTCAATAATGATGCAAAAAGATTTCTTGCCAAAATTATTATGAAAGTAATGGATTTAATAAATATTCATATAGATTATACTTATATATATCATGTATCATTTTTATGCGGGATTGAATATAGTAATGCACTTATTTAATGATATAAAGTTTAAAATAACAAAATTATCGTTAGCTTATGTGTACGCAACAACAAATTACTTAGCCCTAGCTTATGAACTTAAATTAGTTTTTTTACTTTTAGATATGAGTCTAAATCTATAGATATGTGTCAGAGGATAATGAAGATAAATTGCTACACATGGAAGCTCAACCCACAATTGAACATTTGCAAGTGGCACGTCAAATTTCAAAGCCTGCGTTGGGTGGGCCTACAACGATTTTATAACAAGGGTGCGTTTCGCTTTTAATTAGGAAACTCATAATATCAATAATTCATGTATGAAACTCAATAAAGTAGAATACTTTAGATGTGTTTTTGATCATTAACTCTAAATTGTAATAAGGGCATTTAAAGAACATTAAAAATGGAGTAGGTGCTAATCTACTACCTTCATTAGTAGGTTAGCAAATTTGTGGGCGACCAACGTGTTAATTAAGGAAAATATATAGTCAAGTATGCTGCCAAACAATCTAAGCCTCTCCATCTAATTTTTAGGTTTAACAAGCTAAGTTCTAAGCAGTGAGGAAATTGATTCGGTAATCATATAATATATAAATATGCCTTTTAACTTGGCTTTAGCTTACATTTATATCCTTCAATTTTGGATGTGCACAAGTAGACACTTAGAGCATGTTTGAGCAAAAACTACTAGATCCGCCTCCAGAGTTATAAATAAACTTCCTTCAAGAACACTCCTACTACAAATAACCTCTTGAATAGAAGAGAAATACCAACAAAAGCAAAGATGAAAATAGAAAGAAAACAAAGTGTAGTACTAGTGCCATGCCCATACCAAGGGCATTTAACACCAATGCTACAACTTGGAAGTATCCTTTATTCACAAGGCTTTTCTGTTATAGTTGCACATACTCAATACAATGCTCCTAATTATTCCAATCATCCTGAATTCGTCTTCCATTCTATGGATGACGGATTCCAGGGAATTGACATATCATTTCCAAGTGTGGAAAATTTATATAGTATGAACGAGAACTGCAAGGCACACTTGAGAGATTACCTCGTTACGATGATGGAAGAGGAAGGTAATGAGCTCGCTTGTATCGTTTATGACAATGTCATGTTCTTTGCCGATGATGTAGCCACACAGCTGAAGGTTCCCAGCATTGTCCTGCGCACTTTCAGTGCTGCATTTATTCACTCTATGATCACCATTTTTCAACAACCCCAAAAATATTTTCCTTTTGAAGGTATGAGAACAATTACACATCCTCTGTTTTTCTTCCATTACAATCTGTTTTTAGCCAAGTCTGTATTGATACTTTAATTCCAGATTCTCAGTTGCTGGATCCGTTACCGGACCTACATCCCCTCAGGTATAAGGATGTACCATTTTCAGAAGCGGAACTAGAGTTTCACAGAGCAATGTATGATATAGGATCATCTGTCGCGACTATTTGGAGCACGATGCAAGACTTGGAGGATTCAACATTGTTACGCCTTCAAAAACATTACAAAGTGCCCTTCTTTCCAATAGGCCCTTTTCACAAAATGGCGCCTTTGGACTCATCGACTAGCTTACTAGAAGAAGACAACAGCTGCATTGAGTGGCTCGACAGACAAACCCCTAACTCTGTTCTCTATGTCAGCTCGGGAAGCCTAGTGAGGATTGATGACAAAGAGCTAATCGAGACTGCTTGGGGATTAGCTAACACTGAACAGCCGTTCTTGTGGGTTATTCGACCTGGCTCTGTCTCTGGCTTTCAATGTGCTGAGGCACTGCCTGATGGTTATGAGGAAATGGTAGGAGAAAGAGGTCGGATAGTGAAATGGGCACCACAAAAACAGGTGCTTGCACATCCCGCGATAGCAGGCTTTTTCACACATTGTGGTTGGAATTCTACGCTTGAAAGTATTTGTGAACAAGTCCCTATGATATGCAGGCCAATTTTAGCAGACCAGCTGGTGAACGCGAGATATCTGACCCAAATATATAAGGTTGGGTTTGAATTGGAGGTTATGGAGAGAACGGTCATAGAGAAAACAATAAGGAAACTCATGTTAAGTGAAGAAGGCAAAGATGTGAAGAAAAGAGTAGTAGACATGAAACAAAACATAGTTGCTGCTATGCAGATTGATGGTACTTCACATAAGAATCTCAAAGATTTGGTAGACTTCATTTCTGCCTTGCCATCACGGCTCCCTCCGCCAACGCCTGTTGTTGGGACAATCATGAGCTCAAACCATACACCAAGCAAAGAGTGTATCAGAGAGTCCTGAAGTTGGAAGAATTACATGTTTTTGTTGCCTGCTAGCTTTGCAAGACAACAAGTCCTTTAATCACAAAGGAAGAATAAGACTAGAAGTAAACTTTTCTTAATATCTTGGTGGCTATGTCAAGGCCATTGGGCCAATGCTACTTTCTCATCTTAGTTTGAAACTTTGACATATTGTTTCCTAGTTGTAAGAACTGAGTAATGTTATGTAAATGTTCATCAATTTCTTGCTTCTTACCCTCCTTAAATTAAATGTATCAATGCATATTTATATGATTAACCTATATCCTTTCGTTTTCAAATTGTTACTAATCGGAGATCGCATCGACAGTGGAGAAACCACCTATACCGGCGTAGGCGATTAGGATGTCAAAAGGCCTAATTGGAGGAGTGTTCATGTCGAAATTTTTGGTAGATCTAGTAGAGGTCCGTCAGATCTAAGCGCAGCGAGCAATGAGCAACATCAACTAATCAAAAGTGAAGCAAACACCACTGCGGTGAGATGCCTAGCAACCCACGAACGTAATAAGAAAATTTCAATAAGTGAAGATTTACGCATGTTTTTGACAATTATGTGTATCAGTGTGTGCATATTGGGGATACACTTGTATCGGGTGAAACGTACTTAAGGACATTGTCTTTGATATGCCTCAAGCTTTGAAGAATTTCTTTCCATGTTTGATACCAGGTATTTTTTCGTAAGATCTCCGAGAGTTATGTGAAGGTCATTGGGCTAAACGTTGAAGCAATTTAATTAGCAGCCTGTTACTTGCCTTGTCAACTACTTTCTTACTTTCGTTTATTGAATCCTACGTTTAGAGTCTAAGCACTACAAATTGTCACACATTGGTGAAATCATTCATGTACTTGACCTATGAAAATTAAAAATTTATACATGAGAGATTTTATTAAAATATAATTAAATAAATAAAAACATATTTTGTCACACACTTATGAGTGTGTTTGATATGAAGAAAAATATTTGTGGTACAAATTTTTTACATTTGATTGGGGTAAATATTTGAAATTATTTTCTCTATAATAATAAGTTTCTTAAAAAGAAAAAAAAAGTATGATTAAAATAGAAAAAAACAAGTTCCTTAAATGATATGTCAAGTTCATGGTCTCCTACCTAACACCCCCAAGGCCCCAACCCAACTCTTGACCATCCCCTCCACCCCACCACACCCATCTGTACCTAACACTAAAATGAATGTTGTGATTTTATCAATTCAATAAACAACAGAGCGAACAAACTAATATGCTTTTATTCATATATAAACGAGTAATTATAATATGAAGAACATGAACAATAACAATAACGATAAAGGAGAAGAAAATGAGTGAACTAAGATGGAATTGGGGATGAGAAATACAATCTTTGCCTAAGCATAATCAAAATACGCATAAATCTATTTTACTCTTACAAGTCTCTATTTATCAACTCAAATCTCACACATAGCCACTTACTCCGATGTTGGGCTGTTTGCCAATACTGGTCTAGGCCCATTCATAACACCAACCCACCTTACCATAAGTTTTCTTGAAAATTTGTCACATATACCTAATTAACAACCTTTCTCCTCTATGCTAATTAATCACTAAAATGTGGTCAAACATAAGAAAAAATAAGAATAATTTTATTGTTAGAAATATATAATTGCAGAGTTGGGGACATGCAATCCATGCAACTGCTAAAGAATTTATAACAATTAATGCAATCGATAATTCAACATTTTCCGCGTGATATATAGGCAAGAAAGTTGAATATTGAGCATGATCCTATTTATTAAAAAAATGTTAGTCAACTACTCTAATAAGAGCTTTGGTAATCTTCTTGCATGATAAGAAGGAACTAAATCAATTACGCAACACTAGAGTTTAAGTTTTATCCGTTTAGAGGTAGAATTAGAATTTTTAATATATAATTTTTTCATCACAAATCTATTTGTTCAGAGTTTTGAATAGATTATTTTTACATATTTTATAAATCCTTTAGCACAAAATAAGTTTAAGGAAAAAGTTATGTTATTGAGTTTTGTCAAATTCGTAAATATCACAACAGCTTCGTCAGTAAGTTTATCCACCTACGTGTAAAATTTATTTACATAAAAGCAATTTTAGGTAATTCTAGTTAATATATAGCGTTTAACTCAGTATTTTTAACGCAAAATATAGGCCTATATATAACTTAAATTGCAATAAATAGTATATATGAACCATTAAATTCAATATGAAAGGGGTATTGGAATAGTCTTAGCTCCCGGATATTCAGACAATAAAAAGAAAATCAGTAAAAATAAGATTGAGACAGTTATGAAGTTCATTCAGTTTCCTTTATTTGATTGAACAATCCTAAATTTAATTATTTCAAGTACCTGAATAATCTTTCAGATTGGTCAAGATCGAATCTCTAGTTTATGACCGCTTCTCTATAATACCAATCAAATTCATAATTTAAACTCTAAATCCACCTCTAATTACCAACGCATATACATAACTAACTTAAATTCATACCGACTATAAAACAAAATTGAATAAGCAATGGAAACACTAAGTAGTACTCATTAATGATTATTAATGACAAGTGGGGTAGCATGCAGGAGCAAATGGATTTTATAGAGCTTAAGATGAAACTTCTCTTGTCATTTTCCAAATAATTATGATCATAAACGTATGTAGTGGAATGGAATGATATGACAAAATACTCATGAATTGATGGGAATTCAACTAAAGACTAAGTCAAAAATCAGAAGCTTATTCACAAATCCAAATATGTACGTAAATGAGTGGTGAAATTTGATAATTAATCAGAGACCGACATAATTCAATAGATTCTATTAAAAAAATGTGTTGATTTTTTTTTCTTGTACCATATTATATTCATTGGTTATGATTAAATAATACTCCATGCTTCTTACCCAATAATCATAATCATAATAATAATAATAATAATAATAATAATAATACTTCATGCAAAAGAAGTTATGATGATTAAATAATATTTGCTAAAAAAAAATAATATTTGAATTGTCAATTATTGTGACTTGTCATACTTTTTATGTAGTTTACAAATATATAAATTTCATTTCAAAAAAATTGAAGATTTCATGCATAAATTTTCGGTCAAACTTAAACTATTTGACTCTTGAAAAACGAAAAAGTGTCACGTAAATTGAGATAGAATGAAGGAGTATTAAAATTAATGTGTTGATTATAACATGATATATTATATAGTATAGTAGATTATATACTATAGTAATGAACAAAAATAACATGGTCATCATTTGATAATTATATATAGTCACTACTCACAAACATGGACGGAGTTAGGAAACGCAAAGGCGACTTTAAATCTCCTTCATTAGCTTCTTCGCCTCTTTACTCTTTTTATATTGGGAAAAAGGATGAATATATCCGAAGTTTCGAACTATTGTAAATGGTATGCAAATACCCTCTGTTATATTTTTGGGACATTGGTGCCTCTGCCGTCCAAAAACTAGAGCATATATACCATTTATATTAACGGAGGGTATATATGCTCTAGTTTTTTGACGGCAGGGGCACCAATATCCCAAAAGCAGTGGCGGAGCCAGGATTTTCAGTAAGGGGGGTCAAAATCTAAAAAAATAGACACACGAAGTAGCCGAAGGGGTTCGACATCTACTATATATACCTAAAAAATTATTTTAACCATGTATAAATCATATAATTTTCCGCCGAAGGGGGGATGACCCCCCTCATTGTAAGGTGGCTCCGCCACTGCCCAAAAGTATGACGGATGGTATTTGCATACCATTAACGATAGTTCAGAGATATATTTATCTTTTTTCCCTTTTATATTTTAAATTTATAATCAAAATTTTGATTATGTCACTATCGCATCGATTTATTTTTCATAAAATAGTAGACAAGTTGATGAGAAGGGAGTACAATTTGATGTAAGGATAACGTGTAGCTTTTGGTCGTAGAGGGAACAATTGATGAATAAAAATGGAATATTACCTTGGTGTGAAAATGACTATAAATTCAACACTTATTGACTGTAAAAGAAAGCAATCAATGAATATGTGAAAGTAAAACCAACAAGTGTTTACAACAAAAATAATATTGACAGTAGTATCTTATCATCTCACACGGTTTGTTAATTATTGTAATTCAAGTAAATACGAATTCACATATCACAATTTCAATATAATATAAAACATAATTATTTCACAATCATTTATGTACATAATATAATAAATATAAAAATAGCATCTATTTCAAATATTATGGGTTGATTGCTTATATAATACTTTCTCCGTCCATTTTTAATTATCGTGTTACACTTTTCAAAAGTCAATTTGACTAATTTTTAAAGTTAATTTAGATTACATTAATTCGACATTTTAAACAAAAAAATTAGATATTCAAAAACTATACGAAAAGTACTATTAATTCCAATTTTTGCATAGTAATATGATAAAAAATACATCGTAAAATGTTAGTCAAAGTTATTACTCCCTCCATCCACTTTAATTGTCATGTTGCACTTTTCGAAAGTCAATTTGACTAATTTTCAAAGTTAAATTAGATTATATTACTTTGATATTTTAAACAAAAAAATTAGATATTCAAAAACTATACGAAACGTACTATAAATTGCAATTGCATATCAATATGATGAAAAAATATATCGTAAAATGTTAGTCAAAGTTTGTATTGTTTGACTCTGGAAAAAGAAATTATGACAATTAAAAGTGGACAGAGGAAGTATTGTTTGACTGTAAAAAAGAAAATTATGACAATGAAAAGTGGACGGAGGTAGTAACTAGTAATTAATTGACCAATATCGAAATCAATACAAATGGTACCTTAGCAGAGCAGGCTTAGAGTGCTGGTGAGTTAAATACAACTTGTCGAAACTCCGTCTCATGTGGCATTTTTCAGATTTCAAAATTCAAATAAGTCTATTTTTAATCGTAAATTTTTCAGATATCTTTTATTTATTTTGAATTGTCAATTATTGTGACTTATAATACTTTTATTTAGTTTACAAATATATAAATTTCATTTCAAAAATATTGAAGATTCTACGTGCAAATTTCCAGTCAAACTTAAATTGTTTGACTCTTAAAAAATGAAATATATCACATAAATTGGGACATAGGATATATATATATATATATATATATATATATCAAATTTATTTCTTATTTAACTAATATATTTTAGATATTTTTAACGAAATTTTTGACTTCGCTCATATTTGTCTCAAAGATTCAAGGAACCAACAAGGATTTTTCCTAATTACGTTTCTTAATCAATCCATTTCCTTATTTTTAGCCAAAACAAGTGTGAAATCTAGTGTTGTTTACGTGTCCATGACTGCCAAAATTTCATTGTCAAAACTTCTTCCATTTCACTGTCAGTCCATATGTATCTATTTTTTCATACTGACTCATTCAATATTCTATTGCTTTTTCTTTCAATAAAAATATTTCCAGCTGGCAAAAATATACAATCAGTATAAAAAATATTAACTCGATTATTGGTTGGTTATCTGAACTTTTATTTAGTTGGTGAAGTGAAACTACTTCCCCTATCTATATAATGTCTAAGAACTTGAGAATGAAATTAAAAGTTAGATAATTATATAAATAAAATACCCTTCTATCATAAACAATGGAACTCATTTTTTTCCTTTTTGATGGTGAAAATATTTTGTATAACCAAAAACAGGAAAATAACTTTCATTAAATATTTTGCTTAAATTGACACACTTATTAACAATAAGAATTCACGTTTGAAGGTATTTCTAAGCAAGTGTTAACTTTTTACGTCTTTTTCACAATTTGAACTTGCTTTATTAATTGACTTCGCCAGACTTGAAATAACACCAAAAAAATGTATTATCTTAGCGGGCCTACAATACTAAATTCCATTTTCTAAATTAGTCAACATGTATAATATATGTCAAGAATTTTTTCTTGGAAAATTCTTGTAATGCATCAACAATAATTCTAGAGGAATTCAAATATATCAAATTTCTCTGTTCAGGTCGGTATAGTTCAATTATTGTACCAGTACATAACATCAATTAATGTCACCTGCCCCATAATACATTTAAAAAATAACGTGTGATACAATTTTTTTTAATAGAATACTAAATTATAGTCAAACATTACAAATATCAATTTATCTTAGAAATTAAATAGTAGAGTGTTGCAATTGAGGGTTAATTTCACATATAGTCTTTCAACTTTTACTTTATTGCACCACAATCGTTAAATTATTTGTTATACTAAAAAAAAGTATTCAATTGTGCCTAAATATAACCAAACGTCACTAAACTATTTCTTATAGCAAAATGTCACTCAATTTTATTTTATTATCATTTAAGGTCACTAGATTATTAAATCCAAACATCGTACCTTCTAACCTGTGAGCAAAAAAAAAAAAAAAAACCTTGTAACCAAAAGTCACTCAAATAGTTTCATGACTTTCTATGATATTTAGACATAATTTAGTGACTACTTTTTGCTATAAAAAATTGATTAGTGACTTAATGTTACGATAATTACCTAAAGTTGAGTGACTTTTTTTAGAGTTAAAACGAAGAACAATTGTACTCCTGATGTGTTGTATATTTCATGTAATGCACAAAAGTAGTTTGATGACTCTCGTACAAATAAAATGAAAGTTGAATGATCATTTATATAATTAAATTTGTGATCAACACAAAATGCGTAAAAATAATAATCAATGACTAATGTCATGGTATATGAATTTTGATTATGAAAGTTAATCGTCCACGATAGCATTAGTATAGATCGTTAGTCCAACCAATCTAATAATTAATTCAATTAGTTTGAGTTGACATGTCGATAATTATCTTATAAGACAATACTTAATAACTAAGAAAATTGTAAAATCCCAACTCAATAATAAAACATGGGCTTACATTCACACTGATAATACAATTTTATTTGTCCATCTGTATGTTTTAAGTTTTCACATTGAGTCATCCGTTTTCAGTTTACTCTTTATGTACATGCAGTCGTGGATTCGAAATTTTGAGCATATGAGTTCTGAATTTTAAAAAATATAGATTATTGAATTTTAAATAAATTATTTATATATATTAAGTAAATTTTTAATCAGGTAATTATAGAATTTTGGTCAAAATTATTATATTCTATTGAATTTGTAACTAATACTCTACCTTCGCTTCGCCCGTATATATGTGTGATTATAGACTGGTAAAAATATACATGAGGATTTCCATACAGGGTAGACATTATAATTTGACTTGCACTATTACATGTTTGAATGCTCAATCAAGTTATCATCTTTTATTCATTTTAATGAAATTTATTATTACTAATTAAATAAAAAATATATATAAATTACATAGAGTTAGATCAGTGCCTCTAAAAATCAATTTTGAGAAAGAGAACGCATCATCAAATCTTTATTCGTAATGGACTAATGGTGGTTGAGCTTGTGCAATTGACGATATCATAAGAGATGTTAAAGATCAATTTTCTCTGTCAACGTTTTTTCAATTGAGTTCATCGCACCAGATTAGCCTAATACAGTTTACATCTCATCTCACGTGAGGTATGCGAGATATTACATAAATTGGTTTATCGAGTGTGCACCCGAAGGATTAACGATTGACAATTTTCCTAGGAGTTCCAAAAGATAAAATAAACTTACGGCTTCTTGAAGTTAAATTATATATTCAAATTTATAAGTGTTTTATTCTTTTAGAAACACATATACATATTAAAAATGAAAGTGTATCCCATAAACTGAAATAGAAGGAGTACATTTTACTACTTTCATCATTTCAATTTTATGTTAACTTATATAATTGGGCACAAGATTTTAGAAAAAATAAGCCCGATAGACTCTTTAAACATATGGCTAACCTATCATGATAATAACATCTGCATAACATATAATCTCTTATGGTTAGACCCTTTTTTCATACCCCATATAACATAAATTTTAGTGACTCAAACTCTTTTTTTTTTTAATATATAGCTATAGCCTATAAATATATGACTTTAGAAGTTTTTGATTTTTGGAACATTTGTGTGCCTGTATATAAGGGTTGTGTCAATAATGATAAAATAAGATGGTTAAGTTAAGTTATTTTTAATTTAAAAAGAAATAAACTAAAATAAGGCCACTTAACGAAAACGATGGAATGTTTAGTTAAAACTTACAAGATACATAAAAGAGAAAAAATTAACTAAAACGTAAGCAGACATCAAATTGGATAATGCAACAGAGAACTATTCATATTAATTAATTGTATATTTATTTGATTAATTCAATTAATTCAAGCTGGTTTGGTCTGGTCAGTTTAGACCACCTCACCCTCTTAACCACCTCATCCTGTCATTTTCAACTCCCTTCTATTGCACTTTACCCCAGACCCCACTTAGTGGGATTTCACTGGGTATGTTGTTGTTGTTGTTGTTTCTATTGCACTTTACTCTTATAATATATTTTTTAAATTATTTATAAATATTTTTTAAATAATATTTTTTTTTACTTACTTACTATTATATATTTTTTTTAAAAGTAAGAATAATAATGTATTTTCGAAGAAAGTGTTTTTTAGGAAAATATTTTTCATCAAAACATTTTCTTTCAAACTAAATGCACCTTATGATAAGTTTCTATATATAGTCAAACAAATATTATGACAATATGATCCTTTTTTTTTCTGGCAAATTTACCACTAGACAAAGTGTCTAGCGGCCATTTATTAGAATTAAAAAATCTCAATAGGGATAAGTACAAGCAAGGGTGGCTAGGCCTTACCTTACCACTGATGCAATAACATTATATCTCTTACTGAAATTCCGTGTATAATCAAACCATGCAATATAAATTGAAAAGGATATATAATTATATATCATGTGTTTATAGTTAATTTACGGAAGAAATTTAAGTTAGCATATGATTCAATGATTTAATAAAGTGAATACATGAATTAATTAACGATGGTTATTGTTAAAAATGTATATATATATATAAACATATATTATGTATCTATGAATTTATTTTAAACACTCGAGTATTACACATTTAAACTATATTAAAATAACTTTAATTCAGTATATATATATATATAAAGTAAATAATAATTTTGTATATGAATCTCTTGTGACCCCTGACTCTGTCCTAAACAACTTAGTTAAAGTAATTTAGTTGTAATTATGTTTCAAATAAAATATATATATAATATAAATCATTGTATAGCCAATTCTAAGTTAACTATATCTACCAAGTTGGAATGAGCCTAGAAAGTGTATAATATTGCACCAAATTCAAGACCAAGTAAAAAAAATCACCAAATCCAACTGTTTCTCAACTGATAAAACCAGATTCCTCATACGTGGCATCCATCCCTTAACAAATGCAGAAAAAGTACAATAAAACAAGTCAATCCAAATATCATCCATCTTCAATGATTGAACCCTTCTTCTTGAAAATTATACTAGGTAAAACAAGATTTTAAAAATTATTGTATATTTACTAGATGAGCAAGATTTATTTACGATTTTAGATATACACAAATTACACTATGTATTTGATATAATTCGCATGTATATGGCTTATGGGATACCAGATACGCGAAGGAGGCGGTGAATAGGGCGAATGAAATTTGTTTATGTATCCCAGATATATGTGAATTCACTCGAATGCAGTATATCTAGAATATATTTTACCTAATTTACCCCATGTATCCCGAGATACATGTATCTAAAAGTATTTGGATGCATAATCTAATAAGATTCGTAATATTGTAAACTAGTGTATATATATATATATATAAAGTAATTAGCTTTTAAACTAGTGAGATTTTTGTAGGTTGCCCTTATAATACTAAGTTTAATATCAAATTACACGGCATAGGTGATAGATGGATCTCAATCCTTGTTATACGTTGTCATAATTCATAAATATATCATTTAACTTAGTCTTAACTGATGTATATGTCTTCCAACTTTAGATATGCACAAGTAGACACTTAAATCATTCTAAAGTTGATCAGATAAACACTAACGCATGTGAATTGAGATTTTTAATCATTTTACTTCTATTAAAAAAAACTCAAAAGCCATAACCGAAAATCCAACATAGCCAAATTAATCCAAACCTCACTTTGAATATCCAAACTTATTTACATCATAATTTTTTCAATTCTAAAATCAAATATCCAACCCGGTTTTTTAACCCCCATTTAAATTTCTGGCTCTGCCACTGATAAAAAAAATATTTTAAAAAATATAGATGTCCAAATCGTCTAACCGCGTCAACATAATCCAATACCCACCCCATGAGGATCATTCGAAGTTGCTTCTCTTCCCCCCTCTTCCTCCTCCTCAATA
>JAJOOF010025685.1:0-21925 GCA_029582545.1 Solanum lignicaule
TTCCACATCTTTTTGAGATACTTAATAAATTCAAGGATGCGGTTACGCACCTTGACCAAATTATTTTAATAATTAATTTTGTTAATTCAAACCAAGAAGTGTAAATTGAGATTATGAGGTATGATGAACTCGAGAAGGGAAGACAGTTATGTCTTCAAATGTCAAGACCGAGAATACAGTTATGCATCCGGTTTAAGACTAATAAAATTCATCAATTAAAAAATAAGCAAATTTTGGCATATAGACACAAATTATCCAAAAAATAATCATAATTTAAGTATAAGTCAATAAAAGCGACCGTGCTAGAACCACGGGACTCGAGGGATGCCTAATACCTTCCCTTCGGTCAACAAAATTCCTTACCCGAATTCCTAGTTCGCAGACCATATTAAAGAGTCATTTCCTTTTGATTAGGGATTAAACAAAAAGGTGACTTGGAACACCATAACTCAATTCCAAGTGGCGACTTTGAAAAAATAAAATAATCCCTAAATCAATACCGTCACTTCAATTGGAAAAACCCTTCCGCCGCTGTGCGCGAAAAAGGGGTGTGACACTCTTCCACCATAGCTTCCCTCAACTCTTAGGGAAAGAACGTGTCAAGGAACGCCAATTTGAACACTTCCCACTCTATTCGACCCGCTCCTACCGGCCTATTGTCTTTCCATAGTTCATACAATACTTGTGATACATCTCTCAATTGGTAAGTGTCTAACTCCACTTTCTCTCCCGAAGTCACCCCCATGATAGCTAGCACCTTATAAATCTCATCTATAAACCCTTGATGATTTTCCTCCACTTTGGAGCCATAGAACTCCAGAGGTTTTATTCTCATAAACTCTCTCACTCTTAAAACTGCGGAATTCACATTAGGGTTCACCGGAGCTACCATCTCTCTATTGACTTGAGCCATCACGGCTTGAGCTTGAGTAGTCAAATCTTGTGCAAACATTTGGATAGTTGACCTAAACTCCGCATGAGTAACATTCTCCCCTATAGGGTCAATTGGAGCTTGAGGATGAGCTTGGGGTGGAACTTGGAGAGGAACCTCTTGATCCACATTGCCTTCCTCATCTCTCCTAGCATTTGCCCTTGTATTAACCATACCCTGAAAAACATAGGGCACATATTAGGAGAAAGACCTAATAGATCCAAACTCTATGGCATGACTTAGAGAATGAAGAAGTGAAGTTTCTTAAAACATCCAATAGCCTCTTATTCATAAATGTGTTCCGCTTCACATTTATGAACAAGACTCTACTAGAGGTGGTTTGAGACATCCTAGAACAATTCTAAACCTTGTGCCCTGATTACCAAGTTTATCACGACCCAAGGGTACACCCTAGATGTAACATGGCGTACTTGACCCCGAAGGGGTCTCATACAAGCCCTTAGGATATCATAACATAAGATAATAGAAAAATGTGGAAATTTTAAAACATTTTCCATATAATCAAAGTCTTTATAAAAACAAAGAGGAAGTCTTACTACACTTGTCTCAAAACATCTAATACAACTTTGAATACTTTTGGGTCACAACCCATACAATAGTCTCAAGACATAAAATTAAAAGACATAAAGTAAAGGTGATCAAATCCTCGATGCTATGAGGACTCACCAAGTCTTCAACTCCTTGCACTTCTAGAAACCTATATTCAAGAATGGAACTTAAAATCACCGGACCCTACATTTGATGAGAATGTAGGCAAGAGTATGCATTAGTACAGAAGTACATAACATAAGGGTTAGTCAACATAAGCCATATGCCATAATCATAAGAGATACTTCATGAAACATAAACTATAAGCATAAGAGACAATATCATAATCATAAGCAAAGTCTCCAACATAGACATCATATAAGAATTAGTCAACCCTTAGTCCTTCATATCATAAGAGAACTACTTATCAAGTAACCTCAAAGCATACTTGTGCAATGCATAGATGAGACCCCATAATCCCACCCACACTAAGTACGACTTTTAAGTCATCATAATCATACTTACCATCTTAGGATCTCATCCTTAGCTTATTTCTCATAGACACGGGAATATCTCACCTTTAGTCAATCTTAACAAGGAAGGCAACTATAGCACAATCCTATCTAAACATACATCATATAAGAGAACACTTTCTAGGTAACTCTAAGTCATACTTGTGCAATGCATGAATAGGACCCCATAATCCTATTCATACTAAGTACCACTTTAAGTCCTCATATTCTTACTTCTTGGTTAAGGACTAGTCCCTCTTTTAAAGCATTGGAACACTAGGAGGTTCTTCTTTAAGTCGATCTTAGTTCCTCTTCTTTATTATCTGGAACACTATAAGATACTTCATTAAGCATGTCTAAGTTCATTAATAACTTGAACACCCTGAGATACTTCATTAAGCATGTCTAAGTTCATTAATGCTTTTGAACACTTGGATATACCTTTTCAAGTATGTCTTAGTTCATTGGATAAGGAGGTTGTTACAAGAAACCTCAACTTCTCTATGTGAAGGATTCCATCTCATGAAACCTACTTTTGGGAAAACCCATAATCTACTATGTGAGAGTTCCCCCTTTACTTTGGAAGCCCGGACTCAACTAGGTGTGAGCATCCTTTATTCTTAGAGACCCGGACTCGACTATGTGTGAACTTCCTTCACATTGTCAATATCCATTAGGGCCAAGCATGCACCTCCTTAGACTAATTATTAAGCCTTACTTAACTCATGACTCATGGAGGGATGTCTTTGACAATCGATCCATGTTTCAAGTGATTCTATCACTTTATGCATTCAAACATTTATAAGGTAGATGAGGTGGGTAAAGTCCTTCCACAACAATGATAGCTCCTAGTCTACTATTCTCATATAGACTTCACTCTCACAACCATTACAAGCATAATTCAACATAATAACTTTACTCTCAAAGCCCTAGAATTCAACCTTCATGACTACAAGCCTTACTCTCAAAGCTTTACTTATTACATCATTCATACCTAGATTTCAAGGCATTCTCAGCACATGCTTCATTATTAAGAAATCTTAGTCGTAAATCATCATAAAGGTTCAACTTCAAGCTTTACTATCATGATCCATAACATGTACTATAATACAGTTCAATTCATGTCTACTTGTTTTTATTCTTGAACTATTACTATACAAGTCACCATTTCTAGAAGATCATCTCTAAGTCTTCAATTTCCCATGCACAAGGTATAAACCCACATTACTACACTTTCATTAATTAAACTGGGGTTAGCCATCGAAAACATATAATATCATATTAATATCATGATTCACTACTAAATCAATCATAAACAAGTAATATCCACTCAATTGGATTCATACTCAACTTAACCCACAATATTGGAAGGAACCCTAACTTGAATTGGGGATTTTATCTTCACAATTGTGGTATAATTAGGGGACTCCATGGATGGAAGAATCCATGGATGAATGAGCTATCATACCTTTATTATAAAGCCCTCACAAAGCTTTGAAGATTTGAAGAATTTGACCTAGCTTGATCCTCTTCTTCTTCTTCTTTCTAGAGAGAGAATTTCTTGGAGGGAATTTGGGTTCCTTTAGGTGAATTGAAATATTGATTTGGAATCACATAATTAAGGGTCTAATAGCTTTATATAGGTGGTATAATTACTAATAACACGACACCACTTAATAACTAATTAATTCTAGAAAGTTCCCTTAACCCACACTTAAATCGACTTAAGACTTCACTGCCCCCAACCAACGAGACCACGTCCACGGGCCGTGGGTCCACCCATGGTCCATGCTGGGCATACGTGGATGAGGTTCTTCAAGTGGTCTTTTAGGGCCTTGAACCACGAGACCATCGACGAGGTGTGGATCCCCCTACGGGGCATGGGTTCCCTCGTGGTTGTTGTCTTAGGCAGATTCTATGGTGGTTTCTAGTGTCCTTTTCAAGGACCCTTGGTAGGTCCTTGGGGAGTTGTACCTTGATGTTTTAAACCTAAACCCCTCATTCTAAGTACATGAAGACATTTCTACGACTCTAACCCTCACGACAAGCTCTAGAACCCTTACTAAAGGCTCTAGTATAGCCTACTTGTTTCCAGGTGTTACAATAACAAATTGCTGAAATGAGGGTCGAGATGCATAAGACTCGAGAGTTGGAAAATTTGGCTATCAATGCCAACACTCCTCTTCCAAAGAACGAAAAACATCCACTCCATTTCCCTACTCCTAATCCAACACCCGAACATTTCCCACACAATCTAGCTACTGTTCCAGTCCAAAAGCCTCCCACCGTCGAATTAAACATACCTAACCAACATCATGCTAGCTCTTCGTACCAAACACCTCATCCTTATCAAAGCCTAAATTATAACAACTCTCAAACATTCCCTTCCATGTACCAAACTCCTTCTCAAAACACTTCAAACCCACCGACTACTCAACCTCTACCTCCAAAAGCCACTTTGCATATTCCAATCCTCACAGAACCAGATCTTCCATAAACTACATAGCCCGAACCTAATCACTATGAGTAAAAGGAAAAGGAGTGGAGGGTCAAAGAGGAGATGAATAAGCAGAGCATGAAGGAAGAAATTATGAAAGCTATGAAAGAGGCTCATTACACTCTAGATGTTATGGGATCGAACTACAAAAACTTGTGTATCCACCCTAACTTGGACCTTCCCGAGGGGTTTATGGTACCAAAGTTTGACACTTTTAGAGGAAATGGAAACCCCTTAGTTCATTTGAGGGCGTATAGTGACCAGTTCGTGAGAGTTGGGAAAAATGAAGCAATATTGATGCGACTCTTTAGCCAAAGTTTGAATGGGGAGGCCTTGGAATGGTTCGCCTCCCAATACATAAAACAATGGTCTAGTTCGAATACTTTAGCTAAAGATTTTATTTAGAGATTTTCTTATAATATAGAAATTGTTCCAGATCGATACTCTTTGGAAAATATTAGGCAAAAATCCACCGAAAACTACCCTGAATAGGCATACAGATGGAGAAAAGAGGCTGCTAAAGTTCAACCTCCCATGTAAAAAAAGGAGATCACTGAAGTATTTGTGCGCATCCAAGAGCCAAAATACTACAATAGAATGATGTTGCACATTGGAGCCAAGTTTGCTGAGATAGTCAAAGTAGGTGAGACTATTGAAGACTGTCTTAAGATCAGAAAAATTGCCCGTGTGGTGGCCCAAGCCGGATCTTCGGGACTATTGAGGAAGAAAAGGGAGGATATGTCATTTATTTCTCATGCATCTGATGCAAGGACAAAGAGATCGTTCAGATTTAGCTCTAGAAAATCTTCACCCTCTAAAGCCTATCCCCCAGCTCCAAAAAATCCCTACCCAATAATCTATGTCCAACCAAATTTCCAAACTCCGCCTCCTAATCTCCCAGCTCCACAGTACAAAAATACCCCTCCAAACTACCAAACTCCACAATCAAATTATTAAATTCAACCACACCCAAAATTCTAAACACCAACACCTCCCTGCCAAAATCCTTTATATTACCGCCAGGTACCTCCACCTCCACAAAATAACTATGCCCTTCCTTGTCCAAACTTTGAAAGTAAACCTCTAAGAATTTTCACTCCTCTCATTGAAAGTCGAACTAAGTTGTTCAAAAGATTGAAAGTTCCAGGCATGCTTCATCCCATCGAACCTAAACATGTCAACACAAACTCTAAATTCTTTAGAGCTGATCAGATATATGCATACTACTCCAATAGTGCAGGACATACCAACCTAAAGCATAAGATTCAAGACATATTTGATCACAATGTGGCCACTCTTCAGACCGTCGCTCCTAATGTGCATAATAATACACTACCGAATCATGGGGGAGATACTGTTAATATGATTGAAATAGAAGAGGATTGGGGTGATGCGAAGACGATAGTCCCATCAAATATTGACAGTCTTGAGAAGGTTTTAGCCTCTCTAAGCATAAGAAAGAAGCCCGAGTTCCTGCTAATAGCACCCCATCAAGCTTTTCTTTTGGGGCCAAAGAAGGGCCTTACTGAGAAAGAGTTTGTGATAATGACACCTTATCAAGCTTTTACTTCAGTGCCAAAAGAAGGCCTTACCAGGAAAGAGTTTGTCATCGAGACCGCTACCACCCATGGTATTACTAGATCTGGTAGATGTTATACACTGGAAGAATTGTCTGAAGGAGGCCACAAGAGAGACCACCAGAAGCCAAAAAGTTTTGGCAAAGAATGCAGCCTAAAGAGTATTCCATCATGAAACATTTGGAGAAGTCACTTGCTAAATTTTTTGTGTGGGCATTATTGATGAGTTCACAGCAACACAGTCATGCTTCGTTAAAGACTTTGAATGACACTAATGTAGCGGTGAGGCTGAACAATGATAATCTCGCAGCCATGGTAAGCAAAGTCATCAGAGGCCATCGTGTTAGTTTTAACGATGAAGAGTTGGATTGTGAAGGGGTGATGCATAACAAAGCCTTGCACATCACAATCAAGTGTCGAGATAAGATTGTGAATTGTGTTATTATAGATGACAGATCTGGCCTTAATATTTGCCCATTGTTGATTCTCAAGAAATTAAATTTTGATCTTGGGAAGATTCGTCAGAACCAAGTCAATGTGAGAGCTTTCGACGGGGGTCAAAGAGAAACATTGGGTGCTGTTAGTTTGGGTATTGAAGTAGGACCTGCAGATTTTATGGTCGAGTTTCAGGTGATGGACATCACCACTAGCTACAATGTTTTACTCCGAAGACCTTGGATCCAATGGCTGGGGCCGTGCACTCTACCCTTCACCAATTGATGAAGTTTTTGTGGAACAATTACGATGTAGTCATTCATGGTGAAGGAAGACATTCGAATGACTATTCCCCAATTTTCAACGATGTGGCTAGAGGTTCTGACTTCTATATAGTAGAGATAGTGAATTATGCGTATGATGATTTGGCCTCACATCCTCATATGCCTTCCGTTTACAAGATGATATCCACTTTGATGTTGAGAGGTGAATTTGAACCTGGTTTTAGGTTGGGAAAATATTTGCAAGGTATCACTAAGCCTATTCAAATTTTCCCAAAAGGTTCAAAGTTTTTATTTGGATACATCCAATAGCAGATGATGAGATGGAAGCTTCGAGTAACAAGGTGGTTGATTGGGAATTAGCAAAACCGGTACCTTACTTGTACCAGTATTTTCCCGTGTGAGAATATGTCAATGATGATGGCCTCAGGGAGGGAATCAAGAATCTTTTTGAAGAATCTGATGTTGTTCTTGAGGAGATGATCGAGACATTAGGCATTCGAGATGCCAAACCAGAGGAGCAAGTGCCTAATTGGACATCCACACAACTCCTGGTTCCTCACTCGTCTTAGTAGACAAAGACATATCTATTTTTCTTATTTCTAAAATTAGTGGTAGTCTAAATGAGGCCTAAGACCCACCTTTTATGTCGTTTTACCTCTTTAAGCATTAATTTCCATCGTGATATTTCAAAAGGCAGATTGGCCTATGGTCATGGCCAAAGTTTGTGCTTTCTTTTAATCTGAATGAATGCCTCCTCTATTGCTTAAATCTATTTATTCACAACTTACTAATTTGTTTTAATTTTTTTTAATTTGGCATGGCTTATTTATGATTTCAGTAAAAATAACTCAAAACCTGCCAATATCATGTCATGTCGTAAGATGAGTGAGCAAAATGAGGTAGATGATGATGTGTTCGAGGAATATGATGAAGAGACCATGGTTTTGGAACACGTCACAGAAGAATTGAAATTGTTTGAGAATCAAGATAAGCCAAATTTAGAGGAGACTAAGACCGTGAACCTCAGAGATGAAGAAAGTGTTAAAGAAACTAGGATCAGTGTCCATCTCACAGAAACTCAGAAAGAGGAGCTCAGCAATTTACTCACGTAGTACATCGACGTATTTGCTTGGTCCTATAATGATATGCCTGGATTGAGCACATATATTGTTTCTCACAAGTTGCCAATCAATCCAAATTTTAGCTGGTAAAGTACAAAACTTGGAAGTTCAAGCCAGATTTGAGTTTGAGAATCAAAGAAGAAGTTACACAACAGATTCAAGCCAAAGTTGTGGAGGTTACTAAGTATCCAACTTGGTTAGCCATTATTGTTCTGATGCCTAAGAAAGATGGTAAAATTAGAATCTATGTTGATTACAGAGATCTAAACAAAGCCAGGTCCAAAGACAATTTCCCACACTACACCATTTTAGTCCTAAGGCCACACTAAATCTAGACAACACTTATAAATTGTTGCCAAAAATATTTTGGGTACACTTTTAAAATGTAGCTTTAGTTTTTAGCTTTTGATAACGATAATATTGGCAACACTTGTAAAACGTGCTCTTTAGTAGTATAGGCTACGCTTTATAAACGTTGTCAAATTATGATATAATTGACAGCACCTATTTACACATATGACTACACTTTTCAAGTGTGCTATTTTTATAATTTTAAAAACAACACTTTACAAGTGTAGCATTATAATTTTCTCAAAATTTTCACTAAAATATTGTATTCCGTCCAATATATTTAACTTTCCCCTCAATTTCTAATTTTTCAATAAAGGAACTCCTAAAAGAAAAATTCTATACAAAGAAATATACTCTAAAAAACATTTTGCCCCAAATTAACATAGGAGCTACTCTTTATCTAAATCAAAATAGGAGTTATTTTGTTGCCCGAATCAAAACGTTTTTCCCCAAATAAAAATCTCATACCCTAAACCCTACAACTTGCTCTTGCTCTGAATGTAGAAGAAACAGAGTCGTTGCTCTGAATCGTCCAAATGGGTACTTGAAAGGGGAGTCGCGGATAGAGAGATTGTGGTCCAATTGGAAGAAGCTAGGCGAGCCAAAACTGATAGTGGCGCCAATGGTTGACAACTCGAAGCTTCCTTTCCGTCATCTATGTCAACACATCGATGATGTACATAGTTTCTTGGAAGAAACTGTTGCTGATGGGGTACTTTCAACATATCCTCTTCTTGATAATCCCGCCCTCTTTGCTGGATATCGAATTGCTGAATGGGGATTTGGTGTTGCAAGAATGAAGAAAGACGACAAGATAGATCAGGCTGAGTTACAGATAGAATATTTGAGGTTTTGTGAGCGATATCCAGTGCCTTGGAGAATTATCTGTTCTTATGTACACAAATTGTTAGGAGAGTGGTTTAGGATCCAGCCAAGTGTGCGAGAGGATCTTAACAAACAATACAAACTTACCTTTGAATTTCTATATGATTTAGTGAACCGATTAAAGGAACTTGGGGTGAGAATACCACTTTATGCTGAAGGATACTCAGCAGGCAGTATCTGCAAATTGACTTGTTGCTCAAGTTCTGTTATAACCTAAAAGATGGAGCCAGCTATGGTGAATCACTAGGTCAGTTTTCTCACTCCAACTCGTTCTTGAAAAATGTTGTACGCTCACTAATGTTGGTCAGAGTAGGTGCAGGGTTAAACGTATCTCAGCCTTTTACCTCAGGTTTTGTATAATTATATACTGACTTTTTTCTCGTATCATTGAGATAATTTACACAATTTTTTCGTACATCTCAATTTGTATCCTGACTAATTATTTGTAGGTGACTAAATTGTTATCCAATAGATGCAATTGGACTGATTATTTGGGAGGTTATGCTAAAGTGCTTCGACCATATGGTCAAGACCTCCTTAGTTTATTTTCCATAAAGTGCGGTGATGGGTGCTTGAAGTGTTAAGAGCACCATGTAGACACCTTTACTCTCTGCTAGTTTGAAACCATGAATGCGAGAATAGACTAAACAGTGCATGTCTTTAGTTTTAACTTTTATAGTGCGACATTGTAGTTGACACTTGTTTATTTTCATGGGAAACAAAAAAAGGAAACAAATTCAGACTTGCTAAAAAAAGAGTTAATTCTTTTGCAAATCTCATCGACTTTGTATATTTCTCTCTTATTCGATGACATATGGTGATTTCCCTAGTCCTTCCTTGCCTTCAATCGGGAAATTGAAAAAACATCGTCAAGAATTCCAACATCGTTTGGAGGAATTGTGGAATCTAAGGGAGAAAATATGAGCTCTGGAAAGGGAGATACAATCAGTCACTCGACTCATATATTGCATTCTTATTCTCATTCATCAGACTTGCTCTGTTGGTATTTGAAAATCATAATTTATCTAGTTATATTTTCATTCTATACATTTTTGAAATGTTAGATGCAATTTTAGATCTAAATAATCTTCACTTTTTCAAAATCTTAGTTTATTATATTACATAAAGATTAAACTCATTATCCATTTAAATTGATCAGGTAATATGGAGTGGTGCTATAAATTGTGTTTTGATGCAAATTTAGATCTAAATAATGATTAAACTCGTTATCCATTTAAATTGGTCAGGTAAATTGTTAGATGCAATTTTATTTTCACTTTCTAAAGCTCTAACAGAGCCTAATTCTATAAGCATTTATGATGCTTGCTGCAAGATGGCTGCTCGCAGAGTTGATGCTTTATTGTTGACTAACTCGAATGCATTACTATGTGGTATATTGACGGATAAGGTTAAAACCCAATCCTGCTTTTCACTCAGTAGACTCAAGTATAAGTTGATATAGTTGACTTACTCTTCTTTTTTGTATATGTGTTTCTTTCTTTCTAAAGGATATAACAACTAGAGTTATTGCATGTGAAGTAAATATTCAGGAAACACTTGTTTCAAAGGATATGACAAAACATCCTATTTTTGTGCTTTCAGACATACTTGTTGTAGAAGCATTGAGGTGTTGCCCTCGCAGACACAATTTTTGCACTATGCAGTTGAGCGTCGTAGACCACTACAACAGTTGCAAGAGACACTGTTGAAGTTACTAGTAGCTATGCAAGTATCATTGTTCCAAACCCTTTTCAAGTATTATTTAGTTTTCACTATTATATGGTGTTTCTCACATCAAGTTAACATTAAGCTATGTTCGTATTATCATCAGCATTACGAAGATGCACGCTGAACCGTCTGATGTTCAAATTTAATCATTGGTTGTGATAATTTGTGAACCTTCTACCATTTACTTTATAAACATATGTCAAACCATGTTTTGCTATTGTTACCTCAAGACTTGAAAGTTATGACAATGTCTTCTTTACCAACCATTTGAATTACTGCATAAAAACTCTGGTCGTACAGTTTCTTCCCATCTTGTGGTTCAATTTCCTTCTTATGCTGTGACCCTTCTTGTGTTATATGCTGCTGTTTATACCAAGTTTATTGTGAGAAAGCATCTATTTAGAGTATGATATGTCTTTTATTTGTTTTTGGTATCTGTTATGCTAATGAGGGGTAGAAGACCTTAGAACCCTCTCTTGATATGCTAAATTTGCTTCACTGAGCGTTATTTTTTTTTTCTCTGGGAGTGTGTATAGACCAATACTTGGTATTTCTGTTGATCTCTTATTAAGATCTATAACATTGTCAATTGTTCTATGGTATTAGTAATACAAAATAGTTGAGTTCTGAAAACTTCACTAACTGACCCTTAATTGCTGGCAAGCTTGGTGTATTCTGAGAATCATTTAGGCAATATGAGGGGTTTGCTAATCCCTAAATTTGAGGATTTAGATTTTGGGAGTAACTCGTCTTCACTTTGGTGATTGTTTGAGGAGTGTTCACATGTTGACAGATTCCATAGGTTGTTTTCGCCACAGTTTACTTGATGTTCACTTTCTTCACCAATTAATAAAGTTATCTGAACTTTTCATGTTTGTTAGTTTGTAGGTCAGCTTTCTGTCTTTTCATGTTTGTTAGTTTGTATGTTAGTTTCTCAATTGACTTATAGGTCGTTCATAACCATGCATGGTGCATTAATTAGACAATGTATTTGATCCCATATTACATCTCTTTTCTTTATTTTATCCTTGTGCATTTCTTTATGCAGATCTATCTGGGTGAGCAATACGTAAATAATTCTACGCTATATAATGTGACATTTTTAGTTGAAGGTAGCAGCAGTTTTGTGATTCAAATATTGTCATCTTCTTCATATCATGGTGTTCTCAAATTGGGTATACTCGAAAGTATTGTATGTTACACGTGCTTTTAGCCCATTGACCTAAAATTCTGTACTCATAAAGGACCATAAATACTTAGCTCTTTCCTTAATGTATTACAAGATTGCAGTAAGAAAACATTAACTAAATCCCAGCTGTGTTTTGGAAAATTTTCCACCAAGTGGCATTTATGTTTTCATCCCACCACCTATAAGTTGTGCTTCATCCCAACTTCCATCCTACACCCTACCCTATATAGTTTTTTTTTCTTTAGTTTTCTCTTGATTTCTGCTGGTTTTGTCCTTTGACTTTCACATACATTGGTGCTTTTCTCAGTTTAATGTAATTAATTGTCTGTAGTTACTTTTAAGGACAATGAAACTGTAGCAGGACTAATACTAGGTTTTTGCTTTATCCAGTTCTTGGGGGTTTTATTGTGTCAGTGAAATTGGACCATAAATGGCAAGCTATTTAGGGAAATGATCTCTATTAAATGGTTCTATGTATGTCTGTAACTTGCCCCTTGGTACATATGAAGATATGCTAGCTGAATATTTTGGCACAATAGGGGTGCTAAAGGTATGGTTGTGAACAGGTACTTCTAATTATATTTGAGAATGTTTGTTATATGCTTTAGTGATGATTTTCTTAGCTACTAGGATAATTGGTTTTAATCAACTGTCATATGTTGGTATGTACATGATTTACTAGTCTATAAAAATTGATTCTTCTATCATGATTCATCTTGTTCCTCTTTTTCCAAAGCTCTCATATGATGATTAACCATGACTAGTGTCGAGTGTGAATTTTTTTTCTAACATTTAATTTTCTTTTGAGTGTGTAGGAAAATGCAGGTGATCAAATTTGAATAATGGCCCCAGGTCAACTCAATATATTGGAGTGAACGATATAGTGTTTTTGAACTACTATTATATATTTTGAATAGATTGTGAAATTTATTGCTAGTACACCTCTTTGAAATATTTCTTTCTAAGTATGTAGTACAAGACATCTTTTTCGAAGTTTATTGTAAATCTATAAATTGAACTCTTTATTAGCTAATTTGATGTTTGAGATCATTTATATTATACAATTATGTGATTAGTGAATCTATCCAAACCAAATTTATTATTTTTCAATTAGAAATTGTGGCTATAAAAATTCTAAACACTGTTGCCACACTTTAATAGTGTGGCTAGAGGGATGCCAATTGTGTGGCTTATTGATTATAAAATGTAGTACATACATTTGAAAAGGCTACACTTTCTAAGTGTTGTTGAAGATATATAAAAAGCTACACGTTTAAAGTGTGGCCAATATCAAAGCAAAGGCCACGCTATAAAGTGTAGTTTTATCAAACAAAAGTGTTGCCAATGAGATGCTACAAAGTGTGGCCTTCGTACCTCATCGGCAACGCTTTTTAAACGTAGCTGCTACTGTAACACTTGAAAAGTGTAGCCTAAGGTCAAAGGTTGCACCTTTTTAGGCCACCCGCAAAAAGGTGTTGCCTAAAGTCAAAAAGTATTGCCTTTTATCAAAGGCCACATTTTTTGCTAGTTTAGGCCACACTTTACAAGGGTGGCTGAAAGCCTAAAATGTTGTAATGCCATTACCGATTATCCACATTCTCATCGATAACTATTCTAAGCATGAAATGCAATCATTTGTGGATTTCTTTGCGGGTTATCATCAGATTTTGATGGATGAAAAAGATGTTGAAAAGACAACTTTCATTATACCTTGGGGTGTTTATCATTACCGGGTAATGCCATTTGGTCTGAAGAATGTCAGGGCCACATACATGAGAGCCATGACGGCTATCTTCCATGATATGATCCTTAAGGAGATTGAAGTGCATGTGGATTATGTAATCATCAAGTCCCGCGAGAGTTCAGATCACTTGACCCATTTGAGAAAGTTCTTTGATCGATTACGTCAATATAGCTTGAAGTTGAATCTCACTAAATGTGCTTTTGGAGTACTAGCTAGTAAATTATTGGATTTCATAGTCAGTAGAAGAGGCATTGAGCTTGATCCTACCAAAGTCAAAGCGATTTAGGATTTACCAATTCCGATGACTAAGAAAGAAGTTATGAGTTTCCTTGGAAGATTGAACTATATCAGTCGATTCATAGCTCAATTCACGGTGGTTTGTGAGCCTATCTTTAAGTTGTTCAAAAAAGATGTACTGACGGTGTGGACCGAAGAGTGTCAAAAAGCTTTCAATACTATCAAAGATTATTTGACAAATCCACTAGTATTGGTATCTCTGCGAGAAGGAAGTCCATTGTTACTATACTTGTCTATCTCAGAGAATGTATTCGGGTGTGTATTAGGACAACATGACGAAATGGGAAAGAAGGAACGCGCGATCTACTATCATAGCAAAAAGTTTACTCCATATGAGGCTCGATACACTCTATTCGAAACAACATGATGTGCTTTGACTTGGATCGCCCAAAAGCTGAGGCATTATTTGTTTTCATATACTACATATCTTATTTCCAAGATTGATCCATTGAAGTATATGTTCTAGAATGCTATGCCAATTGGAAAACTGGCGAAATGGAAAATGCTTCTAAGCGAGTTTGACATTGTGTATGTTACTAAGAAAGCGGTAAAAGGACAAGCCCTAGCCGATCATCTTGCAGAAAATCCAATCGACGAAGAATATGAACCGCTCAAAACATACTTCCGTGATAAAGAGGTGTTGTTCATAGGATAAAGTATTTTTGAGTCATACCCTGGTTGGAGAGTATTCTTTGATGGAGCGGTGAATTATAATGGAGCTGGAATTGGATTGGTTCTAATATCGGAATCCGGTCAACATTACCCCGTGGTGGCTAAACTTTGATTTCATTGCACTAAAAATATGGCAGAGTATGAGGCTTGCAATCTTGGCATATTGTTAGCCATCAACAGGAATGCCCAAGAGTTGCTAGTAATTGGAGATTCAGAGTTGTTAATTCACCAGGTTCAAGGGGAATGGGACGTGAAGAATCAAAAGATTGTACCATATGTACAACTGGTGCAAAGGTTGTGCAAAAGATTTCGAAAGATAGAGTTTATACTCACTCCAAGGTTGCCAAATGAATTTGTCGACGCTCTTGCCACTATTTCCTCTATGATCAAGCATCCAGATCAGAATTACATTGATCCTTTGGAGATAGATTTAAAGGAACAACACGCTCATTGCTCGCAAGTCGAAGCGGAACCAGATGGAAAACCTTGGTATTATGATATAAAGAAGTACCTATAGACTGGAATTTATCCAGAAGATGTGAAATCCAATAAAAAAAAGGCAATACGTCAATTGGCTAACAATTTCTTTCCAAGTGGGGAAATCCTTTATAGGCGGACTCCAAATTTGGGACTCCTCAGGTGCGTAGATTCGATGGAAGCTACAAGACTTCTCGAAGAGGTACATGTTGGAGTCTGTGGACCTCATATGAACGGGCTTACCTTGACAAAGAAGATCTTTGAGCTGATTATTTTTGGATGACTATGGAGCACGATTATTGTAGATTTGTGAAAAAAGTGTCATAAATGTGAAATACATGGTGATTTGATCCGAGTACCCCCTCACAAACTTAACGCTATGGGATCGCCTTGGCCATTCTGGCCTGGGGCATGGATGCCATTGGCTCAATTGAGCCACCCGCCTTTAATGGATATAGATTCATATTGGTTGCCATTGATTACTTTACAAAGTGGGTTGAAGCAACTTCTTATAAATATGTGACGAAGAAGGTAGGAGCTGATTTTGTTCGTAACAACTTGATATGTCAATTTGGACTACCTGATTCCATTATTACAAACAATGGTGCAAACCTCAACAGTCATTTGATGAAGGAGATATGTGAGCAATTCAATATTACTCACCGAAATTCGAATACTTATCGTCCTCAAATGAATGAAGCAATAGAAGCGGCCAATAAGAACATCAAAAAGATCTTGAAAAAGATTATTGATAATCATAGAGATTGGCATGAGATGTTACCATATGCTTTGTTGGGATACCAAACAACCGTTAGAACATCAATTGGAGAAACTCCATACTTGCAAGTATATGGGACTGAAGGAGTGATACCTGCTGAAGTTGAAATACATTAATTGAGGATCATTCAAGAAGCTGAACTGAGAAATGTTGATTGGGTTGGTAATCGGATTGAACACTTAGCCTTAATTGATTAAAAGAGGATGACCGTTGTTTGTCATGGCCAATTATATCAACAGAGAATGATTCGTTCTTTCAACAAAAATGTGAGATCTCGAACATTTGAAGAAGGACAATTGGTCCTCAAACTCATCTTCCCCCATAAAGATGAGTATAATGGGAAATTTGCACCAATTTGGCTAGGACCATACATGGTTCGTAAAGTGTTAATTGGAGGTGCCTTGATCCTGTCAAAAACGGATGGCCAGGAGTGGCCAAAACCAATCAACTCAGATGCTCTAAAGATATACTATGTCTCTACGTTTGGAGATTAGTTTTTATCTCATCACTTTCCATATAATGGTATCATTTGCTTGTAACTGCTTATGCCAATTTTTTATATCCTTGTATTGAACTATCTCTGACATGAAATCTCAAAAATGAGAGACGTAAGCGGCCTATATCTACCTCGGTCATTTTCTTATTAAAATTTCCTATTTCTTTTATTCCAAAAAGGGGAACTATATATGTTTGACCTGATTCCTGCCTCAACGGGATACGTAGGCGCCGTAATGGCTCAGTCATACACCCCATAAAATTTCCATGACCCTTTATAATGGAAACTGGGGTAGAATTTTTGAGAGGAGCTCAAAAATTCTAAAGATCCTTCGCCAGCAAGACATGATTAAGCATGCATTATGAAAAAGCAATTGGGACAAATTTTTTGAGAAGATCTCAAAAATTCCGCAAGTCTTCCTACCAAAGATTTGAGAAATGCCAAGACATTTCGCTGGGACAGAATTTTTGAGAAGATCTCAAAAATTCTATTAGATACTATCAGAAGTTCAAAGTTAACGACAAGTAAACTCCGGTGTGATCAGAAGCTCATGAACCCCAATATCTCAAAAATTCAAAATCAAACTTCAATTATCTTCTGATCTCCCCAGCATAAAATGACTTTTAGATTGGATATATTGAAACTTGAACTGAAGTGTTCATTTAAGCTTTAATGTGACATGACACTTGGTAGTGACCCTCATCAAATTACTTTTCAAAAATCTATTTTTCTTAAAACATTAGACATATATCAAATATTTTGTATAAAATATAGATCTATCTTATGACTACCAAGAAGCGAGAAGGTCATCCAATAGGGACATCAATATTATATTACCAAAGGTAGTAATATCATTGCCGAGAGGGTCATCCATATTATATTATTAGAGGTGATAATATCATTGTCGAGAGGTCCATCAATATTATTTTACCAAGGGTGGTAATATTATTGCCAAGAGGGCCATCAATATTATATTACCAAAGGTAGTAATATCATTGCCGAGAGGGTCATCCATATTATATTATCAGACGTGATAATATCATTGCCGAGAGGGCTATCAATATTATATTACCAGAGGTGGTAATATCATTATCGAGAGGGTTATCCATTTCATATTATCAAAGATTGTAATATTATTGCCGAGAGGGTTATCCATTTCATATTATCAAAGATTGTAATATTATTGCCGAGAGGGCCATCCACATTATATTATCAGAGGTGATAATGCTATTTTCGAGAGAGCCATCAACATTATATTAATAAAGGTTGTTATATCATTACCGAGAGGGTCATCCATATCATTTGCCGGAAGAGGTGATATCATTCTCAAAAGGGCGACGAACACATAACTACATATCAAGTCATCATATATTGTTTCAAAAACGGAGGAGGCTGAAGTTTGAGAAGTACATTATAAATCACATCAAACTTTGGAAAGGTTCCTCATTTGCTCTATGTCAAAATTGGAGGAGGCTGGCGTACCGACGTAGTAAAGACACTACTTTCCTATTTGAATTACAGTTTTTACTAATTAGTTTTATCTTAGTCTTTATCGAGAACATCCGAGAGGATGCATTCTCAATTAAACCACAGGTGCAGACGTCATCAAAAAGGACGCAACATAATGTGGAACTTTTTCTTAGCAGCGAACTGGGACCAGTCTGAGGAGGAATATCAAACTCCCTGGACGCGAGCCAAGGAGCGAATTCCACCACAATCAAACAAAACCCCTATCAGAAGGCATGTGGGTATTTTCTTGAGGTCTTACAGTTTTAGTTTCGCATTCGATTTAATTTTCGACTCCAATTAGAAGCAAATCTTCAAATCCGAGTGACAGTACACCAAAAGCTTTGAAAACTATATCCTTGTAAGTTCTTATTTATGGATGTGAAGAGCTCCGCATTTATGACTAAGAGATTGAAAGCTTTTTGTTTTAGAACTCGATTTATTTGTCACTCTTCCTGAACCAAATGTTATATTAACATAATAGATTTCCTTTCCAACAGATTGAGTTGAACTATACAGCTTGATTCCTGAGGTTGAGGCATATGTAGGCGGTCTCCATGTTGAAGACTCGGCTATAGTCCAACTATCTCTCTTTAATCTTATTTCTGAGCATTTCGATCTCTCCATGATTTGATAATGTGATAGGTTTTTGAATTTTATCAACAAAAAAAAACCATCTGTCAAATCAAGCGTTGTTTTGAACCAAATGGACTGAATTCTCATGTAACTTGAGATACATAGGAAACTCAATGCTAGGGTCCAACCATAATTCCTCAAATTCCGTATCGAGCCTTTCTCTCAAAAAGATGAAATGGATTCGGTCAAAATTGGATTCGTCAATCTTCTTAGCCCAGGTTCTCTTTCATCGACCCTACCCAATAAATGGGGCAGTTGTTGAAATCCAATTTTGACCCTATGCAATTCGACTTAACTATCGAGCTTCTTCAATTTCAAAAAATTTAAAATAATCTTCTTTGAAAAATCTTTAAAAAAATATATATAGATTTTAAAATCTCTTTCTAATTAGTTTTGGTTAATATTTTTCAGAAACAATTATATAATTTTACATATTGGTTTGTATAATTTTCATCTTTTATATAAATATTTAGTAAATAGCCTAATAGCATAAATACATATTTATTTCCTTTAAATTAGTGAATTTTATAATTTTGTATAATTAGTTTTCTATCTTAAGTAATGAACTTATGTCTTGATAATTATTTTGTCTTGTTTAAATTAAGAAGCTCAAATAATTAATAGATAATTATGCATATCATTTCCATAAAGCGAAGGTTGCGAAAGCAGCCAGTGTTTGAGAAAGCAAGGCCTGCTTTAGTGAACAGCCTCTCGCTAATGCGCGCACAGAAGACATCAGAAATTTTAGCCAAAAACAAAATCAACAAATGGACCCTCGGGATGAGTTCAGAATCCCGTTCACACAAACCAAATATGCAATTTGACTAAACTTGATATTCTAGACTCAATGGAACTATCAAAACATGAATTCGAGATCTCCTTGAACCAACATCCATGAAAGTCACAAGAAATGAATACAACATCTAAGTGGCTAAAACAAGATCGGAACCTTTGGAAATTCATCCAAGACCTCACCTAGGCCTAACATCACCCCCCGAATCCACCGGAACTCCGAGAATTCCAATTCGAGCATTCGAACCCCGAATATTGACCAAAGTCAATCCAAATGCTAAAATCTCAATAATTTCCAACTTAGGACCTCAAATCCTCAAAAAGACCCCGTATTTGAACCCGACAACTCTCTTAGACCAATTTTCACATTTCGGGACTGATGGAATCGGTAAAATTCCATTATGACACTCGAAACTCCCAAAGATATCAAAAACCACTTTTTAACAACTTTAGCTTATCAAAAACAAAAAAAACATACATAATTCACAACTTTTTACTCAAATCTCAAAACAAATTTCAAAATCCAATCAGAATTAGCTCGGGGTTAATATCCAAGGGGTAAAATAGTAGTTTTATGAAATTTTTAAAAAAATGACCTATTGGGTCATTACATATGCCTTTTTTTGAATATTCTAGATACTCCCAATCTATCAAGAACATATTTTAAATATGTATATGAGTCTATTGATAAACATATTATTATACTTTCATTCCGAACTCAAAAAGTCAACACTAAGCCCACAAGGTCAGAGCAATAATTTTATTTCAAAATCAGTGGCGTCACAAATATGAAATTTATTCAAAATTAAAGCTCGAACTGGACTCCAAATCATCAAAATGTGACTCATCACTTTTAGGTTCAAAAATCCCAATTTCTAACACTCAAATGTGAATTAAATCACGAAACAAACAATATAATATAGGAAAAAATACCAAATTTAGAGTTACATTACTACCCTGAGATAAAATGAGCAATTCCTCGAGAATTACCAAAATTGAGCAATTCCTCGAGAATTATCAAAAAAATCTTAAATTGAAGTCTATGTTCAAATTGGGAATTATTTCGTCCAGGTCTTAATTTTTTTTGCGAATGTAGATCACAAATGAGAACGTGATCAAGTGATCTGATAGAACCCATCACAATCGTGATAGAACAATCACAAACGAGATTCCTCATCCAAAACTAAACTAGCTAACTTTATCCTCCGTAAATGCGGCACTGACCCCATGAATGCATAAAATTCCTACAATTACTCTTCACGGATGCGACCTAACCCTTGCGTGCATGAAGAAGAAAACCAATTACACCAACAATTGGGGCATTACCTATGAAAAATTCTCTATTTCACCCATTAAACTCATCTAGAAAACCAAATATGCAAATAAATCATAAAATATAATACAGATTTATTGATACATCAAATCACCAATAAGAAGTTGTCTACCAAATGTTGACCATGATCAATTATAAGCTTTATATTTTACTTTCTAGTTTTGTATCATTTCAGAAAGTGTATTCATATTTTAAAAGTTATATTTAACTTCTAATAACTCTTCTTGTAATTGATATTTTCCACATTTATATACTTATATGAAAGTTAAGTGTCACGACCCAGACCGTCGTGATTGGCATCTACACTAACTCTCCGGTGGGAGAACCATTACTACAACTCAAACTAACAACACAACCAAATACTATGGCACTTAAAGATACGGAAGCAGGTTCAAATGACAATAAAAATGGAGTCCCCATAAACTCCAAATGTTTAAACAAATAACTAACCTAACTAATGCGGAAATTCAACCCCTAGAGCCTAAAAGTCATTGTACCAAAACTCTACGAACGACAAGTCTAAGAACAAGGGGTACAACCCCGAAACTAAACAACCACCTTAAACAAATAGTCTGAGTCCGATAAGAGTGGGCTTAAAAAAGAAAGATCCATGGCAGCCTGAAAGAACTAGCTCACCCTTGATTCCGGTCACGCTCAATAGTCACCTAGCTGAGGTCTATCAATATCCACCTAAAGATGCCCTGTACTCAACAAAGAAAGATCAAGTGCAATATCAGTACACAACCACAGTGTACTAGTAGGATCACGCGGCTATCCCACTAAGTGCAACACACATAAGTCATTACAATAATATAATCACATGCATATATCGAAAATATATAATATTAATATTTACGAACAAGGTACATTTTCACATTTCTTAAGATATACGATTATAGCAAATCATTGGTCCTCTCATGGAACCCAAACCCAAACTGTTAGCATACCGGAACGTGGTGCCCGATCCAATGTTTATGCCAAAACGTGGCAACCTGTCACGACCCGGGATCAGCCCCTAGTCGTAACCGGCGTACTCAACCTCGAAGAGGTCTAATACAAGCCTCTTAGCATTCATTCATCGCATAGACACTAAAACCATAAGGAATTAAAAACTTTCTTTACCAAGAAAACATTT